>JACCIC010000049.1:845000-977500 GCA_018907035.1 Sycobia sp. Sy_11 | reverse complement strand
ATAAAGACGGTCGCCCAGCAGTAGTAACATTAACAGCAACAACGGCAACAACAACTGTAAGCACAAACGAGCGCTTTTGTCGCTTTGTGCATATAACAGTAACAAGGAGGGCATAAATTATTCAAATGATATATATATATATATATATATGTATATATATAGATACTGGGGCTATGGCGCCACCAGCGCATATTATCAACATACTCAAAGCACTTGAATTCAAAATGAATTCAAAAGCTCTCGCTTTAATTTTGTGTTGGATACTACCCTATAGCTTTTCATTCGTTTGTGGCCCCATTTCCTATATATATATATATATATATATATATATATATATATATATATATATATATATATTTAAGACCCAAGTCTGGCGAGTTATCCGCTTATCTTCTGATCTTTTTACCCCTCACCCTCCATCTACCAAACGCGAACAATACGAGTCCTTGATTTCTAAACCAATGTATAATTAACAAAGCCTCTTAAATCAAGAGCTGCTTTGACTTTCAGAAAAGCCCACTAGTAGTAGTAATACATTATATATATATATATATATATATATATATATATATATATATATATATATATGTATATATTATACATATGTCTATATGTGAACGCATACATATAAGTATGTATGTGTGTATGACAGGATAAGAGAAAAAATATTATATATACATTGAACTTTGATGGACGCGCTGCTAATTGTCATTCGGTGCAGCGCGCAGGCGCCAACCCTCGCCCGGCCGCACGCGGGGATATTCCAGCGCGTCTATGTAATAAATATGCGCGCGATCTCGCGCGTGATTTGCGGTTCGCCGCCCGTGGCGGTCTATATATATATATATATATATATATATATATATATATATACATACGCATATATGGTGGATATATACGTCCTATATTATACCGATGCTGCAACGATCGCGCGCGTGGGGCTGCGGGAGCGGTGACAATAACGCGCATATAATGTTTAGAGCGGCTGACCGGAGAGCTGGCCACGATATATATATGTTCAACGTATTTATATACGCGCGGGGTGAAAACAGAGGGAGAAAGAGAGAGAGAGAGAGAGAGCGAGAGAGAGAGAGAGAGAGAGGAGCTTTTTTTCTTCTACATACATCAGAGCAGCTAAGGCGCCGCGTGATTCACGACTCTCGCGGCATGTGCGACGGGAATTCATAAATATATATCGCAGTCGTGCTCGGGCGCGTTTTATACGATGCCAGAGACCCTGTGAGATAGGTATAGATGCAATAGTTTTAGTTGTAATCAACTGTTAAAAAAATAGAGTACAAGTTTATAAAGCAATAAACAATATATATATATATATATATATATATATATATAGTATGGAAATAAAGCACGGCGTCGATAAAGCTGTATGGTTCAAACATGAACGCTCCGAGGCAGAATATATAAGAATAGCAATGTAATGAGTTACAATGGTAGTAATTGAATAATATTGATAATTAATTAAAAATTGGTGTAATTGCTGCACGAGTTTGCAACATCTATGTATGTATATATATATATATATATATATATATATATATATATATATATATATATATATAAATCGTTAATGAATTTAAAAAATACGCATTCCAAGTTAATCATCCCTTACAAACACTATATTTTATATATGCAATGTTCTCGCTAAGTTTAAATAGAACACTATACGTAATATACGTAATACTAACAAATAACTCAGAGCATGAATTAATTAACGATTTTAATTTTCGATAATTTATAATCAAGTTCGGCTATCGGTTTTAGCGTTCTCTCATGATCGAAATTAAAGCTGTCAAGGGATAATGGGCTCCGAAAGTATTTGAAAAATCGTTTGCCGCTTTCATTTGCCCATATATATATATATATATATATATATATATATATATATATATATATATGGGTTGGTTATTATTACCCGTTGGTAATTTTCTAGAAATGCGCTTAGAGGAGAAATTTTCCAGAATCTGGAGATACCATGGGGAGACCGATAGCTTCGTGGAACAGCTCTTTACGCAGCATTAATTAGTTATATCGTTAATATATACGACCAGTTTATTGCTCGAATAAAATTGACGAAAAACCCGCGTCTGTATTGGATCAGAGCGAAAGTGATATTCTGAGTTATTTGTGACCGCATTAAATACACACACACACACACATATATATATGAACGATATTTTCCTCGAATGAAAGTATCCATTATAACCAAATGGAAAAAAGAAGTGCGCGATAATTCTCGCGAATATAGTCTCTCGCTGATAACAATATTGAACAAAAAGTGACATTGCGGGATTGCATTCGATTCCTCGTGTTGGTGTCAAAAATACAGATGCGATGTAATTACGATTATAAATAATGTGACCGATTAAAATGAAATGATCACCCTTTGTCAATCACCAATTTCGTCCTCTGAAAAAAATACATATAATACATGTGTGTGTGTGTGTGTGTGTATGTGTGTGTGTATGCATGCAGCAAATGAGTTTCAATTCATCGGCAGTAAAAGTGAAACAAATCACTTCTTCAATCACCAATCGGAAGAAGTCAGGAGTTTCAGTAATTCCTGTGGAATTGAATTTTGTCTTAAAGTATCGACACGCACAAGCGCGTTTATATATAAATATATATATATATATATATGGGCATAAACGTAAATTTGTAAAAATCGTACTCACGTCGACCATCAAACCAGCTGATCACCGGCCTTTGTAGTCTCCCCTTTTTTTCTTTTTCTTTTTCTTTTCATCATCAATCTATCAATCTAAGTAAATGATATCGCGCTATGCCACAGTCGTATATCCAGCCCGGAGCAGAGAGAGAGAGAGAGAGAGAGAAAATTTAGAATTTTAGAATTTTATTTATTAGAACCGAAGGACTCGTGGTCCTTCATTGGCCAGAGAGAGAGAGAGAGAGAGAGAGAGAGAGAGAGAGAGAGAGAGAGAGAGAGCGAGCCGCCATAGAAGCGATAAACTTACGAAAATATCCGGCGTGATCCTCGTCTTTACGCGTAACCCGACATTTTAAGTATTCCATTATAGCAGTCGCCCGGGTACTCAGTCTGGTTTGTCAATTTGTCCATAAGAAGCCAGTAACGTTAAGAAGGCTCCAATCCATATGGAGATGGTTTACCATCTATAACGTACTTCGCATATCTATATACGCATAAAAAATAGTTGAACTCTCGTCTTCAATTACATTCGAATCGAAGTACCAGAGGTGCCTTATGAACTCAATTGACGCACGCCGATCCGAATTTCTTGATTGTGTGTCAATCCGCCCGGGCTCTATTCCTTAAACGCTGCGGCGAGGACGAAGGGAGAGGTCGATCCATTAGGCCGGATTTGCCTCCCGGCACGATGTTGCACGACGGGCCAAGTCGGCGGCTCGTCCCGTGCAACGACAGCTGGCGCTGCGCGTTGCCCGCAAAAATTGGCGTTTCTCCCTCCCCGCCCGCCCCCCCCCAGATACCGTGGCCCCTTTAAGAGTCCAACTTTGAGGGGACTTTCGCGCTCGACTCTTCCCTTTTCATTGCGTTTCGTCTTTGCTCGTTCTTCGGGCTCGCGTCAGAATCCGCATCCCCTTAAAATCGCCCAATTTCGGAAGCTCGATGTTCGTCAACTTTTATCGTCGGCATTGCGTTCCTAGCTTCAATCCACAGATGTCCGTTCCGCCGAATACACTCGTTATAATATAATATAGATTTGAAAACAGATTCTTTATGATTCGGAACTTCGGTGGAATTGGTCCTAAGTTGCTGTGGCAATTGACGCGTCGATAACAGCCGAGGACTTCCCCCACCCCCCACCGGCAAAATATTAATCCCTGGCATTGCGACCAATACAGTCACGAAGCTAAATCCGTAGTAATCCGGCCCTATCTAGAATATACGCAAACGCTTAACAATGCGATCATTATTCGCGGACGACTGACCGTGAGAGGGCGGCGAACAGCGACGATCCGGCTGTGGCAGAGTACGTAAATCAATCCGACTCTCCGTCTATGTTTTATCGTGGAAATGACCGTTCGACCGTGACATTATTTCGCGCAATATAGTTGCGCGCGATTTCGTTATTACAGAATTGCCTGACGCGGCTAATGTGGTCAATCGTCCGGACGAGGCAGAACGGGGCAAGGAATTATTCGGAGTTTTCCGCGGTAGGCGCTGTGACAGGGGCATGAAAACAAATATATATATATATATATATATATATATATATATATATATATATAAATATCCTTGTTGGCGGAAAGAAGCGGGAAGCTCCCTCGCTCCCTCGAATCGCGAAGACTGCTTAAGCTCTCGCGTACATCGCACAACGAGCAGTCGCGATTGTATTTTAATGCCCGCTCACGGCTCTGCTTCGGCGCATACTCCTGATTGATTCACGGCGCGCGAACATTGCCGTATACTCGTCGAGGCGGCTCTTGCTTATCGTATACAAAAGGCGCGCGCGCACACACGCCAGCTGACGAGCTCGCGCGGCGAGGGGTTAGGAAGGACGCCATTTATATATATATTTATTTATTTTTTTGAAAAATTAGTTGGAAATTATTTCTGTCTTCGAGCCTTTCTTGGATTTGTAAAATATAGTTCATTGGCGCCGGGATTTTTTCAGCCGGTACGATTTTCTTTTATAGAATTGCGAAATGCACTTGTATAACTATAGTTTTTCAAATTGTTCGGGATCATAATCCCGATGCTCATGTCAGAATACATATCATACGCACGTAAATTTAAAAGAATACAGAGAGTATTTCTTCGTACCCACATAATTCCACTCAGCGGGTACATGGTATTTTCCAAAAATTCAAGAAAACAATGTAGATAACGAGGACAAGTATATAATACAAATATAGGGGAAAAATGAGGGGGGGGGGGATTAAAATACAAGAAAAGGAGACGGTCGCGCGAGGGCCGCTCGCGTTATTTATATCTTTGTTATTGTCGCTCTTGCTGCGAGAAATGGAAATGACTATTGTGGCGTTTCCATATGAACAACGTATAATTTATTGTTTCGTCTATGTTAACAATGAGCGAGCCTCTTTGTGCTGTTTAGAAAAATTCATTTTGCCGATGCCTCGTTGTGTCACTGTATTGCAGCGATTAATATATTTAAAATTTAAACATTTAAACACACCCACCCACAAAGACATTTTGAAGTGGATTAAATAGATAAATTTTGGAATATTTCTATGATTTACTGATAATTGCTTAGGTAGATAAATATTTTTCAACCTGGCTGACTTTATAAAAATGTTTCAATCATTGAAATATATAGCTGTATGTTGTGAATTAAGTATATTTAACATGAAACCTGCACGCGACCTTTCACATCCAATTCAGTAATAAATACAAATACTATGCACCAGAATTTATTTAAATATTTATAAATTCTTGATGTTCTTATTAGATTCTTTAATTGTGACCTAACGAAAAGGCAAGGATGCATCAGACACTCGAAGAATTGTATCGAAGAATCGAATCTTTCCACGGTGTTTAAATGTACATGGACAATATTTTTTGCGCGAGCAGCGCCTGTCGGGATCGTGCGCGCTCGGTTATATATGTAAGCGTATTAAATATAAGTAAAGAGGTAGAATTTATACCTGCATTAAAAATGATTTAAAGAAACGACCCATTCATCGAACGTGGCGGCCAGAGGGAAAGAACGAGAGAGAGAGAGAGAGAGAGAGAGAGAGAGGAGAGAAAATGATACAAGGAGGGAGAGAGAGACATGGCGAGAGAAAAAGACGGAGACAGAATACATTTTACAACTATAGCGGTATGTAATGTACAAGTACATATGAACCGCGACGAGCTTTATTGGAAAAACTCGACGGGAATAATCGAAGCGCCACAGGATTTCGTGGAGTTCGAAGATTAATGTGTGTGCGCGCGAGCGCGCGCGCGTGTGTGTGTGTACTAAATGTGGGATATCATGATTATTTACTAATATAATTTGCTCTTTAAATTAAGAAAGAGAGAGAGAGAGAGAGAGAGAGAGAGAGAGAAAGAAAGAGAGAAAGAACGAGGGTGTGAGAGAAGGCGGGAGAGAGAGAGCATTGGGAAAAAATTTTGAATTAGAGGCTATTTGGAGAGTTACAATAATTGGGAAAGAAAGAGCGAGGTGTTGCGTTTCTTTGCACGTGATATTAGCGTCAATAATCAGTCTGTCTGATGATAAGAGAGAGAGAGAGAGAGAGAGAGAGAGAGAGAGAGAGGAGAGGGAGGTATGATATTTATTAGACGAAATTTGGAATAATATGGTTGCAGCTTGATTATTGTTTTATTATGAGTATAAGAGTCATTATAAATGTCAATTAGTATAAAGAAAGGCTGATTATTTAAATTTAAAATGACTAGAAAAATTGATATATAAAATCCAACAAAAACATTAATAATCAATCGGCATTGGTCGATATAATTAATCATACAGCAGTTTTAGAAATTTTTCATTTTTGAAGGCCATTTATAGATCAACTATTAGTTTCAATGGAAATCCTTCCATTCTTTTATTATTTGCGAAATGTTAAGCTAAATTCTACCGCCAGGCGTGTTTTGGCATTGGATCAAAGCCAAAATGCGATCGGTTAATTTCTTGGACGCCAAGCCCTACAACTATTGTATGAACCATTTTTTCCTCGATAATCGCGATCCTGTAAATTTATTCAGGGAAGTTTATTACTAACTCCACTTTGATATGATCTTGCACTAAACTCCAAGGGACAGTTTTATTTAAAAAAAAAAAAAACAAAAAAAAAAACAAAAAGGATGACAATGTATCTGAAGGTAGTTTGTCCCTCTTTTTATGCTTTATAGAATAAAACAAAAGGAGTTTCCATTTTAAAAACTAAATGGTGATATTTAAATGACCTTCAAAACTGCCTTATAGTGTCGCCATGCCATGTTCGTAAGTTAATTCCTTTGAAGAAACCCTACAGCTCGATGATAAAAACTATCGGTTTTAAGAATGAACTCCACTAAGTTTATTTACGTATATATAACTTAACATTTACACTGCGATTTCGTACAACTGGCAATATATCGATACGTGACAATTCTAAAATACTGTAAAAATTCAGTCGTGCACGTTTAATCATAGATGAATAGTTAAACGAGAAAGTAATTTTGGATGAGGGAGACTCGACTTCAATAATTCGACCATTCGACAATTGCAAAATCGTACAGACGGCAGCTCGCGCCGAGCCTAAGGAATTGTCAAATGGTCCAAACGATGTTCGCCGATGTTCATTAATCTGCTGTTAAGGTCGAAGCCACCTTGGATTTTTACGAGGAGTTCAGAATTTTGGCCGATTAAGTTTCTCATTGGAAAGAAAGAAAAAGCTTGAATGTTATGAGTTTTTTAGAAAGTTTTCACGAAAACTCGTTGGATAAATGGATTATTAGGCCTACAGGAATCCAACAGAGAGAGAGACAGAGAAAGAGAGAAAGAGAGGAGAGAGAGAGAGAGAGAGAGAGAGAGAGAGAGAGAGAGAGAGAGAGGAAAGAACAATATAATGTAAGGGAGCCAAAGGCATTGAAGCATTGATTTATTGCACTCGCCGAAGCGTCTTTATTGATTTTAAAGATAAGTGTACATCGTAGTATATATAGTCGAGAGACTTATATACATATAATAAGTACGTTTAATTTTCTGTTACAAGATGACGAGCTTATACTTATAATGCCACTGGTGAGGCTAATTACCGTAATTCAAATTACGATGAATTTATTAATGGTAGACACGGATGCTATATAAACACACACACACACACACACACACACACACACACACACACACACGATTAAAGAAGAAATTTTTATATTGTCGAAGTCAAGGTCCGGAGCTTATATATATATATATATATATATATATATATATATATATATATATATATATATATACATTTTAACTTCAGGAGATGAGGCTCCTCTCGATTTTGCGCCGTGTTGCGTGTTTCTGAAGTTATAATTAATACAACATAAATTTATCAGTTTTTATTACTTTTGCTCTGGTTACACGATAAAATGCTTTCTTTATTGCGCGTTGACAAATCTATATTGGAACTTTTTCTACGAATTCTAAAAAGGTCCCGTCGACGTTGTACAATTTTTTCGTTTTATAATATTTATCTTACATTATGGGACGTATGCCGTATTATCATTTCGATTGTGCTATAGTAAAAATAGATAGAGGCGCTGGAAAATCGCGGTCGACGGGTACAATATCGAGGATTTTGCTATATTAAGAAAGAGCGCGGTAATATCGATTATAACGCGTGCGTGAGTGTGTGTGTGTGTGTGTGTGTGTGTGTGTGTGTGTGTAGCTATAAACTGCTAGTCGATAAATACTGATATATACTACTTACATTTTTATTGTCATTATATTCACAATTATATTAGATTTTTGATAAGAAATGGATATTATTGATAGGGTTAAAGGTTTCTATGATATAGCACTAATCCAATTTTACGGGATAAATGACATTCATTTGAAGTTTTGCCTTCGGGAGAAATACTTTTAAATTACACTTTTCAATACATATGCTTGAATTATTGGTGCTATTGCTCTATTGCGACGCATGCCTATATTAAGCGGTCCTTTTCACTTGAAGGAATTACTTACGCGTACAATGTAAATAATTACTTTTTAATAAAGTCAATATTTATATTATTACCCTGTTCAAAAAATTCATAGTTCCCTATTTAAAAAATCATTCGAACATTATATTCTCGGATATTTTAGCTCAATGATCGTGAATTTTTGTTTGTTGTTGCAAATTTGCCTCAATTTTTGTTCAATATTTTTGTTTTTTTTTAGAACTGCGTTGATCACCGAATGATCACTGCTAGGGAAACACGTCTTTCAAAAATATTAATCCGAGTTTGAGTAAATCGTTCTGAAATTGGAATATACTTATGCAGTTATAGAATTTTAACTACGACTACAAAAGTAGTTTTTATCATTAAAAACAAAAAATCTATCTTTTTAGGATCTAATAAGTTTGACAAAAATTTCGTTCGGCTTAGTATTGTTTATTTTCAGAGAATGTCTTAATATTTTTTTTTTGTTACTTTGACGTCGCTCTATCTATGCTCCCAACTATTGGTGTTAATCACCAAAAGACAACTAGGATACGTTTGTAAACGAAGATCATGTAAATTTTTCGATTTTCTGTTTAGTATCATTATTATTCAGTTGTATTATCCAAGCATTAAAATTTACGCTTTCATATTACCCTGCAGGTAATATTCCTGTATATTATAAATCAAGTGAAAACTTTTCTGACAATTATACTTGAGTGTCAATCAACGATCAATGTTCACGATCGATTTGACAATTGATATATATCAAACGGAGAGCTAGTCACCAATTGTCCAAATCGATCGAGAACATTGATAAAGCCCTTGTCTGCAAAGACTGGATCTAACTCCGACATCTCGTTATACGGCGATGACGGCGGCGGCGAAATGATAATCCGGGCAATTTCAACATTGACACTCAACTATTATTCTGTATATATATATATATATATATATATATATATATATATATATATATATATACCGTATTGAAAATGTTCGAATACAATTCCACATTATAGTTTGAAGTCTGAATCCATGGTGCAGTGCGCCGGTAACCGTGTACGCGCAAAACACGCACGTATGCACGGGCAATACGGCCATTTATTTCTACACGGCTGCGGGGCGTCGGCCATGTATTATTTCAAACGCCAATGAATATAATTGTCAAAGTCCGCAAGCGGAGCCCCGGACCGAGACAAATCTGCTCTCTCTCTCTCTCTCTCTCTCTCTCATTTCGCACCGATCCACCGCCCCATGGTTGTCGGGCCGAGTGTTAAACCGAGCCGCGGCATTCTCAATGAATGAGACTCTTCCACCTCCTCGGCACCGTTAATCCGCGCGGGAAATTAGCGCGAGGGCCGTGTACCGGCGGCTGCGACGATCTCGTTTGTATATTACGCATCGGCGCCTCTTAACTCAGTTTCGTAATGGCCTTGCATGCATGCACGTGTACATATATGCATATGCACGGTTGAGAGAGAGAGAGAGAGAGAGAGAGAGAGAGGGGAGAGAGAGAGAGGCCGGAACGGCTGCCAAAAATCGCTGCCCGCGTCGGGCTTCAATCGTGCGCTTTCGCTAGGGGCTTTAGATACACATAAATATCGTGTAAAATGCACTGCGCGAAAAGTCAATGTCCATTCGTTCAAACTTCAGATTCGCTTATTTCAGAAATTCGGATTGCTGCGCGTAAGACGACTCAATAGTAAAAGTATTAAATGAAAAAATACATGTAACGTTCTAAAACGAGTACCTTTAATCAAATTTCCCCCAGGATTGTGAGGGGGGAGGTATACCAATTCAAGAGCAAATTGCCTGCTAGTTAATATAACTGAGAATGATTACTTTCAGATAATTTTCGAAAAATCCAGGTCAAAGATAACGGGCAAAGAGTTAAGCTTACATACACATCGCTTTTATTTTCCAGTCGTCTCTCTCCTATCTCTCTCTCTCTCTCTCTCTCTCTCTCGCTCTTTTCTCTCTCTCTCTATTACTTCTCCTCACTCATCCTCACTGACTTTATTTAATGAACTTAATATTGAACTTCAAATCTTAATTATCAGGGACATCCGTTATGTGTGTATGTGTATGAATGTGTGTGTGTGTGTGTGTGTGTGTGTGTGTGTACTAAGAAAGTTTGCTTTATAACATTTAACCCCTTTTCGTCCCGAGCTTCGATGACTGAATGTCGACTCCAGCACGACGATACTTTTTGGCTTGCTTATATTTTACAAAATACTTTTCAGCGAAAGGCCATTGAATCCCCGTCGGTTCTTTTTAAGTTATATACTTCTTGACTTCGAGACCAGATCGGGGGACGAAGGTACCTTTACGCACTCCCCACTAACTTTTGGCTTTTGAAACGAGCGCTTTTTCCTATTATCTATTGGATCTTCGATTACACTAAGATGAATTTCATTTAATGTCATGCGGCTTGTATTATAATAGATAATTATTTATTGTTTCGGGATTACTTCTACCATTCTTATGCCGTTGGGCGCACTTAGATAAAAATAAAATTAACGATTTGACTTAAATTACGTCGTTCAATTTCTCAGTTAATTCTTCTTAAGTTCCTTTAAATTTTAGTTATTCACATCCTAAGTCCGTCTAATTATAATGCTAATAATAAATCTAATGTCTAGAGTAAGTTTCCTGCGTTTTGCTTTAATTTGTAATATTTTTGCATTCAATTTTTATATACGCGTTCATAAATTTACCAACCGATCGACAAATCAATGTCTCTCTCTCTTTCCACCTCTGTGTATTCATGTTTATCTCGCCCTCTCTGGATAAAATTGTTTCCAGTTGAAGCATTCTTAGTATTTCCATTGCTTGATTGTCGCATTATATCGGCCTATTTTCGCATCGATTGGGCGAACTCGCGTTACGAAGCTAATGGCCGTAGGTGCAAAAATGCGACCGCTCGATCGGCCCACCGTGGCAAAGGAAATAACGAGAACATCGCTCCCGCGTATCCTTTCTTCGGCGTAATATGGTCTTTCTTTCTTTTTTTTTTATTTTTGCAGTATCTACGACGCACAGGACTTATTGTAACTTTATAATTTTACGACGATGTACAGATATAGGGTCTATCAATGTTAATAAATATGCCAAGTTATTGAGCCGCGATAAATTCGCGATATATAATATATAGAGGTATAACCGATGGTGCGCGATTAGGGAGCTGGATCTCGGCATTCGATTCCGTTCGGCTCCTTCATTATCCTGTAGGTATGGCGAGCCGCCGGTGTAATTTCCATACGCACCGGTACAGGAGCAGAGTAACTAAATTCGCATGATACATCTATCTCATTCGATGTGATTACGTATTCGATCCTTACTTTCACGAATTTTTCAATGATTTATTAGGTATATTTGCATTTAACTTTGCGTATATATATATATATATATATATATATATATATATATATATATATAATGTGCATGTATATAATGCATATTTATGTATATGTATATATACATGTGGGTATGTACTACTGGATATAGGTATACTATTATCAGCCCGCCTTATTCATAGCATTATCGACGGAATTTGATTTGCTTCTCGCTGACATATCTATTTCACTTCTTCGTTTGTATACATCGCCTATGTTTGTTTTTTTTTTTTTTTCATTTTAAATAATTTACATTCTAATACCGCGCATTTATTAGTTTATCGTGGCCACGCGCTGTAATTCATCTTGATCGCGTGAATACGTGTGCCATTTTTTTTTTTTTATCCGAACTTTTTAACGGATCGTCGTTCCCCGGCGCGCCGTACGGTGATCCGAATTCTATCGGTCGGCCTAAAAGAAAAAATCCAATAGAGAGAAAAATTTCATTCGAACATTGCAGCCACTTTGATTTTATCGGGGCAGTCCGTCTGCCAAGTTGCCCGCGTAAATAGGCTGTCTATTGCCAATTGCTTGTCGCAAATACAGCGACGTAACAGTACACACGAAATTTTGAGATCCCCGACCCACACACATATGCACATAGATACACAAAGGCAGAGAGAGAGAGAGAGAGAGAGAGAGTTACGAATACGAATCACTTCTGACGCTTCTCGCGCTTAAATTTTCACGAAGTCACCGCGCGCTCGCTTACAATTTTAGAACGTTGAGCACGATTAATATACGCGCATAAATCGCTCGAAAGCGAAATATCGCGCACGCCTTTACAATGTGTTTTCGAGAGGTATGGATCGCGCGTCATTAATGCAACATCGTTCAATGACGGGCTGTAATAATGAGCTCTCGAAACAAAAGAAGCAAATAATCGTCGCGTCATCGTCCTCGTTATTTTGGCGCGCCTAAACTTCTCTCCTCTTTCTATCTCGGACTCTCTCTCTCTCTCTCTCTCTCTCTCTCTCTCTCACACCTTTTTTTTCTAATTCAACAAATAGTGCGCGAAATACGCCGAACGTTCTTCATCCTTTCCCTACTCCTCCTCCTCCTCCTGTTCCTACTCCTCCTTCTCCTAGGCCTCCCATTCTAGCTTTCGTTTACGCTCGCATCAGAAAGACCGGGGCAGAAATTCCACCGATCACTTCTAAATGACTCTCGGTTATTCTCGCGAGCGCGCTCTATTATCATGTAAATCACGAGAAGGAAAGAGAGGCGGGGTAACATTCAGCTACTTCATTTTCTTCAAGAAGAATATATAAGAATAGCCGTACATATATATATACACAGTTTCGCAAGGACGGGGTGGATCGACATTCGAATTTTGCTTGAAAAACAAAGCCACGATTGGCAAGGATCATTGAGACTAGACGCTCTTCAATCCTGCCGCCCGCCTTCAATCACTCGTCTCTCTCTCCCTCTCTCTCTCTTTCTCTCTCTCTGCTCGTGAATAACTCAACGTACAGGCTCTCTCTCATTCTCTCTCACCCTCGCGCTCGTAATGCATAATTTCTCGATAAACAAAGAATTTGCCCGGGACGATGTATCCGTTGTTCTTTCTTTATCCCATTCTACTTCCATTCTTACCACAGTTTTCCATGCTCTTCTCTCTCTCACTCTCTGCCTCTCTCCCTCTCCGTCATAATTAGCTATAAAGAAAAGACAGGAGGGCTGTAAATGTATTTACCGAAAACCGAGAGACAGACACGAGCAGAAGCGAATTGCCGAATTGGAGGGAAAGGAGGAAGAGGAGGAGGAGGAGGAGGAGGAGGATCGGAACATATCCGCAGATCGGGAGATGGGGAGATACGGTGGCGAAATTGCCGCTAACGGGGATGGCGTATACGGTCTATGCGTATACCTCCGCCCCTGCACAGCCGCGCGCGACGAGGCAATCGCCCTCTCGCGCAGATCCCCGTTTCGCTGTGTCGCGCGCGTCTGGCCAACGTTATATATATATAATAGTGATTCTACGAGTGGCGCGCAAAGCGAGGAAGGGAGAAGGAGAGAGAAAGTATGAAAGAAAAAGAGGGAGGGAGAGAGAGACAGAGGAGTCATCGCGATAAGCTGGTAAAACGACTGAGAACGTCTGGAATTTTGAATAGATAGACTACAAAAGAATTCAATATGGTCATTAGATTAATGAGAAAAAAAAAGCATGAGCCAAAATTTGATTTTGATCGCATTTGCCATAAATCTCGTCTTTTCCGAAGATGTTAAATTGTTTACCGTACTGCAAAAAACATCGCATTTTTGGAAAAAAAATGACAATAACAGTTCGCAGTTTTGTGCAGATTCGAATACAACACAGAAATAAACCAGTCATGAAACTGGCTTCGGAAAAAATTTATACGATAGTGTGAAAAATCCATTATGTAGTAAGAGTAACCTGAAAAGTAGTAAAAGGGAGAACCGACAAGGCTAAAATTAACACAGTCCTCTTTTCCTAATTTGAGATCCGCAAATGAATTGTAATTCTCATGATTTAAGATATGAAATTAGCTGCATATAGTGTCGAAGTAATTTTGTTAGATTCTTAAAGAATAATTTATAAGCATTAGACAGAATCCTTTATACTATGAATTCCATTTCCGAGTAATAGATGTTGCAAGTAATAACAAAACCTGAACAATTTGTTATTATCCAGAATGGACCGTCGGTATCGACCTGTGTATTTTCTTTTTAGCATCAACTCAATGTAATTATCTTTTGACAAGACTTTGAATTGTTTGGTAGGTATAGGCACATTTTTCTTTTACGGCTAAAAGTAAAATTACTTCCAACCGATGATACAACTTTGACAAAATGTGGATTTTTCGCTAAACAGAAAGCGTAGATTTTGCAGGAAAAAATTTTTTGAATAAACAGTAGATTTTCGTCGCTTATAGAATACATTAAAATTGAGTAAAATCGATTTGGTAGCTAAAAATGGAGTCTTTTTTAATTGATTTGTAACTGAGTATTTTCGAAGTCTTTATAACACTTTTTCAATTACTTTGAAAAATAGGAAAATAAAATAAATTATTTATACATTCACATATAATTAATGGTATTTTTGAAAATCTTATAGCTTAGATAAAACTACATTATTACAATATTACAATTTTCATTAAAAATTTTTTTTTCTTTTATCTTCATTCCAGAAGCTAATTTATGGTACAAGTAAATTAAAAAAAAAACAATAATAAATTAAAAAAAACAATAGTAATATTAATAATTTAAAAAATAGTTGAATGCCGCATATTTTGAATGATTGCCCAAATCTTTTATAATATCCTAAAGGTTTTGATCTTTATAAGAGACTTCAATCCTTCCCCGGCTGGAAGGAAGCTCGAGCCATTTAAGTGCAAATTTCCATCTCGTTATTTTGAAGCAACCGCACGTAACTCGTATAGACGATCGTTATCTCTTAAGAACTTTGTCTCATCCGCTGTGTGCGAGGTTCACGAGCATCGATGTTTAAAATTATTTGAAAAAACCATGCTATACTTTCGATATTTCATTATTTTTGACAAACATAAAAACAATGTAAGACCGTATTGAAACGTTGTCGTGACGTGTGCGTATGTATATTTATATTTTATTATACACCTTTAATGTACGATTCGAAAGTGCCTCCTTCAAACTGGGTAACTAGTGCTCGGAAAATATTCCGTTGGACAAGTCAATATATAAGACGCATTCTCATACACACACACACACACACACACACAGAGTATCACGAATTGTGTCCACTTAGGCGCGCTTATATATATATATATATAAAGTACTTAATTGCCGGTCTGTCAAATGACGCGCGCTGGGCCACCGCGGACGTAACGTAGCGGCCGACAAAAATTTATAGCTAATTAATTTACCCGGCTACACGTGTTCCGTGATTATATAGTTACTGACTGGTTACCGCGCAAACTGCACTTGCGAGGAAGAGAGAGAGAGAGAGAGAGAGAGAGAGAGAGAGAGAGAGAGAGAGAGAGAGAGTGAGCGAACTAGAGAGGGAGGAAGAGAGGGGAATGTTTTGTACGGACCCAATCTCAGATGAAACGATTTATCGGGCAAAATGAGCTGCGTGAAACTTAAAAAACTACCGGACCAGAAGTTGAACGTGTGTGTCTTTAGGCTAGAGGATTCTTTATATATATCTTTATATATGATTTAATGACGAGCATAACGAGTTAATGGCACACTAAATGCAAGAATGTATATTTACGTTTATATAAAGAGCGACCGAACATATAATTTTGATTTTATTCGTCTACATATATAAATATAAATATTACCGTTGCATATAATTTTATTATATGCTGTATTATTATATCTTCTCTCGTACAAATAGCTACTAAGTCGAATAGGAGATGTTTGAAAATCGACCATTACGCGACTAAAATAGAAATTTTTTATGTGTTTTGCGAATCGCTATTAATGAATTCGATGCTTTATTGCTTAAATCGCAATAATAGAGGAATTAATATGACAAATCTGAAACACTTTGAATAATATCGAGAAAACGGGCTTGACTTAGCTTTCGAGTCAAGGAATTCTCATCATCTCCAAAATAAGTCCCAAACAGTTTCGGGGCCTAACATTACTTCGATTCTCGCGTTATTCTACTTTCTTAATACTAACAATAATAACCTCATTAGTGTACTGATTTCGTATACACGGTATAATTAGAGAAGTACCTTGAATGGAAATATTCTCTTATTTTGGACGTCTTATTCGACAATAATTACACATGCATTTCTAGTAAAAAAAAAAGACTTCAACGGATTTTCGCGATCAATCTATGTCACGAATTCAATGCCCCAATGATTCCGCTTGAGCGTCTAAATTTGCCCGAGCTGCAATCTGAAAATAATTACAAAAAAAATTATTACTTCGCGCAAGAAATGTCGTATCTCAATAATGGCACAGTATTGAACAGGCATTAAAACTTTACAGATTTTTCTTTTATGGAGGTTATTAAAGCTATCTCGCTGAATGCGGAGATTTATGTCCCGTCGGCCGTATCCGATATGCTATCCTATTTATGTATGATTTATTCTCGCGTACGCGCCGAATGTTCTGCTTGCGCCCGCCGAATTCGTCGACGTAAAACGCACGATGCGCAACCTAGCGGAAAATATATAAAACCGTCACGGCGACGTATCTTTTTAAATTTTTTATAAGTTACCTGAAGGTTTTATTTACGAAATGTGAGATTTACCACCCAAAGGGAAGGCTTGAGATGTAAGGGAAATTCGTAAAAACTTAGCCTTGTTCTTCTTTAGAACCGATAATAAAGGACGAAAGTGCGATTTGTAGATTAGAAGTTGGAAAATAAAGTAGTATATCTACACATTTGTCCCCCCCCCTCTCACTCTCTCTCTCTGTCTCCGTTGATAGCTCCAGTGATGTTCCTCTCCCATATGAACTATTTTTTATTTTTTACACGTAAAATATATTAATATTTTATGCTAAGTTAATACTTGAAATTAGAAGTAATGAAATGTTGCCTTCAGTATTATCAATTTTCATATAATATTTCAAATTCAATTATTATCCTTCACCTTTCCATCTCAGGGCGCATCATTACTAAATGAAAGTAAATTCCCAAGTTCGCCACGAGAGGTCAGGGAAAAAATTTGAGTTCCCAATAATTACTATTGTTTTCGATATGGAAATAATGAATTGAGAATGTACATCCTCAAACTTCAAACTCGGGTATAATACCAGGATGCTTTTCCATCGAATTAGAAACGCGCAAAAAATTCATATCTACTTATTTTTTGATAGTTCGCGCAATTTCACTGATTTCTGTATCTGGTTCGCTTTTCATTTTCTGGAATTTTTTACATTAAGAAATCAACGTGAATCGGCATGCAAAAAATAATACATAAATATCAATGATATGAGTTTTCCAAAAATTCTCCTGCCCAGTTTCTGAATAATGATTCGAATACCTTATTTTTTATATAAATGTTTATTGTACTTATTTCGGCTTATGTCGTTTTAAATCAAATAATAAATATTTTTATTAGTCTTACACTTCTATTAAATCCCTCTACTTCTTACAGTAATAAACATATGAATAAATCAGAAAATGCAAATATCCAATTTAGAAACCGAATATCCAAATTATTTTCAAAAAGAAAATATTCTTCTTTAGATCATAAAAGAAATCATATAAGTTTACCTTAATTTTTTTGTCTCTGAAAATATAAGTTCACCTAAGAATTATAAACAATGTAAAATATTTGAGTTCATTGTTGATCACTAATATATAAAATATTATATCAATCTATAATATAAAAACCATTTCATATCGTTATAATAGACGAATTTGTAATCTAGGATCTGTTAAGTTTTTCTCCGCCTTCTTTATCCTGTCCAGAGCTAAAATTCAATTTCGTGCTCTAATAAATTTTCCACTCTCTTCTGTATATAGACACATTGTATATATAACGTATGATTCTGCGCGCGTGTGCGTGTGTGTCTGTGTGTACTATTTTTCCTCACATCAATTTACCTAACTTTCATACATCAATCCTGCTAACGTCTCATCGGCGATCCTCATCATAGCCAAAAAGATACTTTTAATTTAATCGAAATGAACGGGGCAAACAAAGCTCTCGAAGACCGCATAACCCCTCTGCTCGTTCGGGTGGAAAAAGTGAATGCGGCGGCGTGATAGCTAAACGGAATTCGAGGAATTCAATTGTACCTATTGCATCTGCCGAGATTTCGAGAGAGATCCGGATTAATTTTATTATCAAAATAGCTTTATAGTCCGTATTCTGTACAATAATTAGTGTATTTGAATACCTGGAATAGCATCGATATATTCGGTAAATTAATTTAATGAAGTAGCAGTAAGATTTTTCCAATATTATTAAACAAGAATTGCTATTATAGTTGGTGTTTTTTAATTTTGCATTATCGCACACTATCATTATAGATTTTTTATATTATAAATATATCGGCTAATGCTGCTTCTTTAAATCTTTTTTGATAAAAATACAAGCGTAAAAGCCAGAAGAACGTTTATTTGAATGTTATGGTTGGAAAGCAGTTTTTATAATCGGTTTAATCCATTGACACCGTTTCCCACAGCTGAAAAACAAGTTTATTTCAGATTATATCTAGTGTAAAAATGTTAACATTTAAAAGTCCTGAACTTTGGTGTACACAGAATTTAAAGAAACGTAGTAAAAAGTTCAAAAGTTTCTCTACTCAAAAACTATTTTTTATTATTTTTTTATATGAGAAATATACAAAAATCTGTTTGTTATTTGATAAATATATTTGGCAAAAAAAATTAAAAATTATATAGAACATTATTTTGTTGCGATTGTACACTAAAATACAATTGTTCGGTCATAAATAATATATAACATAAACCCACCGATCTCACAGAATGTGAATAATTCAATTTTTTCAATCGATTTTTTAACCTAAAAATTATACTTATGTCGGTTGTTCTGACTTAAATTAATAAGTATTTTTATCGGTCTTACAGTTTTTATAATATAAGATATAAACAGTTAATATATTATTATAAAGACTGTAATATAATATAATATAATATACTAACAGTTAATATATTATATTATAAAGACTGTAAGACCGATAAACATATTTATTAATTGTATTAATTAGTATTAGATTGTTGATAGATATTATTAGATTGTCGATCAAAATGAAAATTGTAGTTAAAAAGAAAAAAGTCATTTTTAACTATAAAATTTCTTCGTTGGTTTCTCACAGTATTTTTTAATTTGCTATTTTTATTAAATTATAAGAGCTTGCAGCTAAAAGATCATACAATCATTGTGAATTTTTATTTCTAAAGGAATATTATTTTTATTCTTTATAGTATAAAAGAAACATTTCTTTAATTCTTCTGGACGTTAAATATATCTTTTAAATTAACGTTAAATATAAATATAGAAGTTCCAGTCCATTGATATCAATAATACTAGATTCTAATCAACTGTATTTCTACTATTATAAAGAAGAGTTATAAAAAGTTTGTAAAAATAACGTCGAATATGGCACTTATAAAGCAATGGCAATAAAATAGTTATTATATTATTTATCTACAAAAAAAATATCATTACACGTTACTTATTAATTAGTTTAATCGATCATTGCACAAGTATAAATTCGAATTACTGGCGCGTAAAAAGCAGAGAGTAAAGACACCGAAAAAAGTTTCCTTTAAGCCCGGATAAAACGGAAAATTATTCCTCGCGCTCCATATCCTCGTGTCGGCTAATACACCTGCGAAGCAGAAAAGAGCACGACCGGTGCGCGCTTAATAAACAAAAAAGAACAAAACAAAAAAAAAAACAAAACAAAAAAAATGAAGAAGAAGAAGAAGAAGAAAAATAACCGCTGATGCGCGGAGAAGGCTGTGTACCGGCGGTACAGGCTATCGATAAGTATGAGTATATATATGCGTATCGCGCACCACCGCACCATGTGCGCGCACATCGGTAACGCCGCGTAATTAACGTACGCGTGCATCGAGAATCAAAGAGGACGATGGTGGACGGCGTCCGGGTGGGGGGGGGGGGGTAGAGGGAGGAGGATGGATGAACGGCGTGCGATCGATTGCATTGCGCGTCGCGCGCTACAATATTTATCATATATAGCTCGTAGCGCCGGCTCACACATTGTTTCCCGCTCGATTTATATTACAATAGAGCTCGCTGACAAGGACTTTACTTTGGTTCTGTAGTGACATCGATGTATCTGCCGGCGTGTACGCACGCGACTGTATATTCAGCAGCATCGATGTCGTGATGCATTGAAAAATACAGTGAGTGAAAAATCATCCATCCTGTACAAATGGAGTGGGGGAAAAAACGTCCTGACTGAAATGCTTTCTTACATTTCGCTTTGTTCGTTTAAATTTATACTATATCACCGGTCTAACCTCAAAACGCTAATATTTACATATTATTTTTCGGCTCTGGTCGTGACAAATATATAGTTCATCACCAGTGTGTAAATTAATTTCTACTACATTAATTTTCGCACTAGATGAATAATGAATTCTCATACTCGTGCTAAGATATACTAATTAGCGCATTGTTTAAACAGTACAATGATACTTTGCTTTTATCCTAATGTATGATGAGTTACTATTAATGTAACAAAAATATCCACGTAAATTTCACTGGCGAATACACTTGATTGGTTAAAAAGTCGTTGTCGACTAAATAGACGTTCTTGAAGCGACAGATATTATTCCGTTAAGAAGTTCGGTCATTATTCTGTCCCGAGTTATATATTTGACAATCTTGATGTTTTAGATAGTACGGCCACGTCAAAAGCACCGAGCGTCGTCGCCCGATGGCAATCGTACAACCTCCTATTTACGATCTGTCATCTTTTACACGCGGATAATACAAGCCAAATCACGACGAGGGGATTATTCTTGGATATCAGAAAGAGAAATAGAAGTAAAGAAGCGAGGTAAGAGAAAGTAAAGCCGAGTCGCTCTCTAGGGAGTGATTTGATGAATTTTTAATGGTTATCCTCTTAAGGGGTTGAATTTCGCTCCGTGGCTGGTAAAAAAAGGATGTGCCGCACCGGGCAATTGTCACTTATCTAATATATATATATATATATATATATATATATATATATATATATATATAAAAACCTACGTTATTCCCGATTAGCTGCGAGAGAAAGAGAGAGAGAGGGGATCATTACTTTGAAAAGCGCGCGCTCTGGAGCTCGGGCACGGCCGATAAACACGGATATCCGCCATTCTTATCGCACTGATCGAAATGTCGTCGACCGGCAGGATGTTGTACGCGCCTCGGAGCCCATTGTTCTTACATACGCAGTTGTGCAAAGTACGCAGATTTGTAGAAATATATAACGCGTTATACGATCGGTGACGCTTGGACATAAAGGCGATCGGGAGAGCAGCCGATTTTTTGTGACAATGTCGGGATGAAGGTGGGGGGGGGATTTGTCAGGAAGATTTGCGGTTCGTTCGCGGTCAGATGATTCGCTCTAATGGTCGTCTAATAGAGAGTCACCTGGCGCTTCACCGATCATTGAGCACGATCCTGCAAATCTATCGACCGTTTGAATTAAGAATAGAACTTTGAGATTTTCTTTTGACAGTCCCAGAATAAGTATGATGTAGATTGCGCTCAATGAGCGACAAAATTTGTACAAATGTTGAAAGTTACTAATTATTAAAAATATTTGATTCAGATAGTTACGAACCTGTCTGAGAGTAACGGGATGCTGCAGTTTATTATTGCAGTCAAATCTCATGAGAATCATTCCTACGACCTTTTGCATAGAAAGAACATATGATTCGATCGTATTGTTTTATCAGCATTCTTAAATATTTTGGGCTACAAAGAATTGGATCCAACTGTTGTAGTCCTTAAAATCTTCACCCAGATGTTCACTTTCTCTAGTCATAACTTTTATTAGGTTTCTTCACTTGATCTTTTAAAACAAATGGGAACTCGTCAGTAAAAACTATTTGTCACAACAAGTAAGATTCAAAGGAAGAAATTGCACTATATTTTTTAAATTTTCGCATTGAATTGCTTATACTGGGTAGATACCGTTACTCGGCGGCGTATATTCTGCGAAGATCTCTGAAATAGTCTGTTCTGAAATCCCAATTATTGCCACGCGGCACAGAATGATTTTCGATGATTTTCATCGTCAGAGTATATCATCGTGAGCAGTTATTCGCTTCTGTACACCGAGTTCAGCCGTCGCAACAGTTAACAACCGTTGACAACCTGGTAATATTGCAAACCATAATTTACAATATTACCAGTATATAGTCAGAAAAATGGAGAATAACTTATGATGATACATATATAATAACATGTGGTATGCATTACTGAACCAAGCAGATGATAGCTGAAGGACAGTGTAGAAAGTGTTTTGATGAATAATGATCTTGAAATTCATAATGACAATCCACTATAAATTATGGTCAATAAATTATGGCATTTTAGCGAATTGTACAGAAGAAAAAACCATTGAAACCAAATTGTCCTTAATATTAAAATTGTGATGCCTATTCAGCATTTCATAGAATTCCTAATGACTATAGCTTTTTCCCATACTCTACCAGATACTTAATAATCTCACTTCGAAATTGACATGACTTTCAGTTGCAGTCAGTCTGCCAGTCAGTCTTTAGTCAGTCAGTCTGCAGATTATGCCCGAGCATAAACTTTTATGTGCGCTTTTATTTCGAGGATAGACAATCGCGGTTTTTTAGTTCAGTTTATGATCGTCATTTTTGAATAAGGATGATTAAACAAGAATAGCTAAAAAAAGTGATACCGATAAATTCAATTCAGCGTAGACGATTTACAGACAATTTCATTTCGATTACGTCTACCTTTTATACTCGTAAATTGCAAATATTTACAGTGGTATAAAATTTAGAGTGCCTTTTCGATCGTGGCATTTTTCAGTCTCATGTAAAATGAATATATTTTTTCATCAATCTTAATAAAATCAATTACATATCAAAAATCAAATATCGTTCATCATACTTTCGACAAATTGATTGTAATTTGTTCCACTGATTTTTGCCAGTGTATAATAATTCTTATAATAATTCCGACAAATTTAATCTCGATATTCCTTTTTCCTTTTCTGAATGGATTTTTGTAAAATATAATACAGGTCTCAATAACTGCATTCCAATTATCCAAAGCTTAGGCTTCGCATAATATACGGAATCCAAAATTTTTTTAATGTAATCTCCAAGCTCAAATTCGCCAATATTTTGCACTATACTGGTTTACTTTTCAATAAATGCATGGTCAAGAAAAAATTATAGTGAATATCATACATCTGTAAGAGAATTAGTTAAGAATCAATGACCATGAATAAGATCGAAAGCGCCATCATACGTATAGATGGAAAACTCGCTATAAGAAACTCCGGCGGCGTTACGACGATCGCAAAAGATTGCTAAGGGAGGTCTTTTACTTTTCCCAATCAGATGAGAGATTGATAATTGAAAGGGTATAGTAGGTGTACCAAGGTGAACGATTTCTAGCTATACGAAATTACCTTAGTAATTTGTTTATTTAATATATATATATATATATATATATATATATATATATATATTAAACTCTCTCTCTCTCTCTCTCTCTCTCTCTCTCTCTTATTAGATTAATCTTTTTCTCATGTTATTACGGTTTTTATAGGGAAACGCAAGTTTATGCGAATGCACATTTAAATGAAAGTTATTAATGAATATAAAGGAGGCTTTAAAAAATAAATTAAAAATGCTCTATCAACAAGTATTGAGTGATCAATGAGTGTTTTCAGGTACGTAATTAGTTGATGTATGGTATACTTGAAACTTTTCACTATTTCAAATCTTGAAAACGTTAACGAGAAATGAAGAAAAACACCTATAGATACTTCATAATTCACTTCGTGCGATTCATCTCCATCTATCGGATGTCACGTCCATGCATGGCAGCTCTTCCTGTCTGAAAACACGACAAAATAATATTGCGCTGCGCCTCGCCCCTGTTGCGTTACCAGTCCATATATATACACATCGCAAGTCTCAAGTAGTTTTTCAATAACTATATATATGTATACATACCTTGAATGGAGAAGAGGAATCCGCATTGCAAAAAGACTAACGCGAGATGAAATTTGAAAAAGGAAATGTTATATATACTTACATATATACATGTATACATATATACATATATATATATATATATATATATATATATATATATATATATATGCAGAAGCCGAAAGAATGTATATCTACGAAAGCGCGCCTCAGGAATGCAAATATCACTTCATGCGCGCGCGCTGTGTATATAGACATCTTGCGACGTCGAGTGCTTCGTGCCTTCTCTCTCTCTCTCTCTCTCTCTCTCTCTCTCTCTCTTCTCTCTCTTTCTATCTCTCTATCTGTTTATCTCTCGTGTTGGAGTCCGTTTTCGCGCGCGCGAACCGGCGCATGTCATATTTATAAGCGCCAAGCCAACAGCTCGCGTTCCGGGCCTTAGTGTAATTAATGTATGTGTGTGTGTGTGTGTGTGTGTGTGTGTGTGTATTATATAGCAATGCGGTAATTGCAGATCCGTAGCTTTCTGTGGAAAAAAGTAAAAGAAAACGAGCGAGGAGTGATTTGTTGATCTCCAGGATTCTGCAACTGTAAGGGCTCGTGATGAGCGCGCAACAGGTTGTATAGAATATTGGCCGGAGATGTGTTTTATTATATATATATATATATATATATATATATATATATATATATATACATATGTAGCATCAGGTAAATATGATTGCGCGTGTTTCGGTCTTTTACAATGTCTCACCACTTCTCCCCTCCTCCCATTTACTCCATGAGGATGACGATGTCGCTGACGATGATTAAAACTGCACCATCAAGTGTCGAGTTTCATCTTATCGGTCTCCTAGGAAAAAAATGTTGATTTGTCTATTTCAGAATAATTCCTAGGTTAGGTTTTAGGAATTTTAGTAACTTATACATATTATTTTTGCCCTTAGCTTTTCCGAGGCTCCACACGTTTACCTTCGCGATTCCCTCTGTCTCGATGCTCAAAAATCAATGAATCTTCGTTTCCCGATACACGGGCATGAGACTGGATTTTTTTTTTGTCAGTTTAAGATCAATTGGTTGAAGCAGTTAAATTATGAGCTAATTTTTACGAAACTAACACTATTCTTACGCGCATCGATATAGAAGCAAATGACAACGTATTCCAGGGGGCATATTATTTGACTCAACCTATTGTTTATATATTTTATATATACATTAGGCGCGTTAAAAAAATTGATGTTTCGTACGGTTGATTTGTCTTTTTGGCGCGAGAACAAGAAGAAAAGGGACGGGACGATTTTGTCCCGTTGATGTAATTAATCAATCGCCTTATATATACAATCTGTTCCGTAAGAGCATGTAGCGATAAAGTAAAAAATTATTTGAGATAATGTTTCGAAGTGCAATTTTCATACAGGACCTAGGATAGAAATTGTAGACTCAGAGGGTTCGTTAAAGATTATTTTCAATCCATTTTTGGGCAGCCTCGCTATATCTCAACCAATTTCATTGCTATACGCCTCGATGTTTGACCCTCTAAAAGTTTCAGCCAGAAAATTGTGGAACAAAACGCTCTTATTTAATAAATGGTGCATAATAATAATAACAACAACGACAGCATCAACAACAATAATAAAAAAAAATAATATAAATGATAAAAATCGGCTGGAGCTTTCGTTATATGATCAACAGCTAATGATCGTAATGATCTATAGTTGGATGATATTTATTTATAATGATATTATATCTCATTAACGATGAATAATGAGCGTTCGATTATTATCGATAATGATTGTCGTCTTCAGCGATGCCGAAAACTATGGGGGATCTTGTGCGAATTCGAGTGGAGAGGCCCGAAACAAAAGAGAGAGAGAGAGAGAAAAAACGAAGGTTCCGTAATTGTATGCTCGCTCGTCTAAGAATAGCCCACCGCGTTCTCGATCGACAAATTTTAAACGAGCCATTAAATCGGGATCGACGCTAAACCGACGAAACCGTGGGCGGGGAGAGGAGAAAAAAACATCCCGTCCGCGAAACCGAGTCCGCGCGGGTTGAGCAGCGCGCCCCGGCCCACCGAGCGGAACTCGGGAACCTTGAATAATAAACCTGCAGCGGCAAAGTGCGCCCGGAAGCCGAGGGGGCGGAAATCGAAACGACAAAAGGCCACTCATTACACGCGCGACGCGCATTGCTGGAGGGAGGAAGGGAGGGGGGAATCAACCGGGTACCTATTAATAATTCGGGACTGGATAATATACATACACACACACACACACACACACACACACACACACACACACACACACACATATCGGATTTCCGTGCCCAAGCGCGTGCACCGGGCGCTCGAGTTCCGAGTAGCATCGCCGGTCTCTGCATACCGCCTGCTGCAGCGATTTCAGCGACGATATTTTGTCTACGGCGCGCAGCCGTAGTCAGTCCGCGCTCGCTCGTATAAATACTTCGAGCGCTGGCGCGTGCCGAATCGGCGCGAGGCTCGTGTCGCTCGATGGATACAATCGAGGCCCAAGGGGACGAGGATTGGGGCGCGATCAACCGATAGCGAAGGGTAAAACGACGGGGTGCTTCGTTCGTGGCGGGCCGCGACGTAGTAGCCGCGCGAGAACTCGGTAACATCGCTCAGTATTGGATCAATTGAAATTAAGAATAAGACTGTGAAATCGTATTAAAACGTTTTATATAAATTTTTTAAGTTACAAAATTCTCTTATTAAGAATTATAGTATTAATCTAAACCACTTTCAATTATTACTTAGTGGTAATAAGAGAAAGAGATTTAAATCAATTGAAAATTATACGAAGCACTAAAACCATCGTAGAGAAGAAAATGTAACAAATAATAGGATCAGCATTAACATCGATATTCTAACATTGGTGCAGCGCGTAACAAGTATATGAACCGTTTAGTTTCCCTATAGCTAAAAAATATTATTCCTTTCTGACTTTTAATAAAGATGCATGTATATAATTCTGTACATCTGCATAACGTGATGATAATATTATAACCGAATCAGCTATCGTAAAGAAATTCGAGTTTGTGCGAATCTTTTTTGTCTAAATTTAATATATTTAAAATTATTTAACATTGTTTCACAATATTTTACACGCACATATGCGAAAATTGCACGGACCTAAAAACTTAAATTAGACCGGAAATTCCAGGAATGCTTAAGGGATCTTCCCTGAGATTCCATCAAACACTGGAGGTTTCTTGTTCCGCGTGGTTTTCACGAGTCTATGGAGCATCCCCCCACTAAAGAAAGGGTCGATGTTTCAGCATTCAGTTATCGAAGAATCAGATCGATCGAGATCGGTGGGGAACGGAGCATCTAGGATATTCCGCATATTTTTGAGGTCTAGAATATCCCTGTTCGATATGCTCCAAGTTTTCCAGCAAATGGTCTATACGGTAAAACGCATGAACCTTGGTTACATTTTAACACAGCACTACTCAGCCTTGGCTGACCTCGATCGCCCGTCGAAGAACTTGTTTGAATATCTTGAGTTGAGCATTCCTCAAAGCTATGCCAACACCTTGCTTTCTAGCACTTTGTAGTAGCCGATTTAAACACAGCGTCAATCAATAAACAGGGCATTTTTTTCTAATTTACTGCGCAATACGGCATTGATTCTTCACAAGCCTTTGCTCGTTTCGTTATTAATAAACCATTAAACGTCCCAAATAAGTATCGCTGCTCTATGTTCAACAGTCTGTGAGAAATTCGCTCTGTTCAGTCTCGCTACATTCTATCTATGAGAGGGGGGGGAGATCCCCATGAATCGTGCCCACTAAACCCTGCTCTACCTTTGTTGTATTGTGAGACAGCAACTGACGTAAACGATAAGATTGCACGATATCCAACATAGCCATTTCCAAATTCATGAGGCTCGACCTTGATTAAACGCGGTTTGGAAATCCAAATAGCAGCCGACCTAAAACAATATGTGTACCCACCAGGTCTCTCTCTCTCTCTCTCTCTCTCTCTCTCTCTCTCTCTCTCTCTGCCTCGATACTGTCACCTGACGATCAAACTACTATATAAGCTTTAGCCTTGTGACAGAGTTGGACAATAAGGTGATTAGCCGCCCTGCTGCTATTGACATTCATTTACAGAACTGCGATCATTGGGCTTTATTACAATTGGCCGCACTTGGGTTTTACGCTACATCGGCAACACTTCATCATCATCTCGTGGCGATGTGCACGAAATTTGCCAAGCCTATTTTCAGAAATCCTGCTTTGGGCAGCTTCGCACCAGGAAACTCGACTGAAACATTGACAAGAGCACGCCGTTCCGCCGTATTAGTTGAGCTATTATTATTATTATTCTCCGTCATGCAGCGGTCAAGATTTCTGGTTTTCAGACTATCCCTCAAGTCAGTATCTTCAGAAACATTTATCCGGCTTTCGGATTCGGCGTTATTCAGTTCAGTCAATACTTCGCTCGTTTTTGAACACCGAATAGATATTCCATATACAAACTTTAGAATTAACACCGCCGTCGACAGTACCAAGCATCTCCACATACGATTTAGCTTGTGTCAGCTCATGAATCATGCTTTTATTTATCCTTAATTATTATTTCGTATTTTTCCATTTATTTATTATTTAGGCCACTGTTCGTTTAGATAAATGATTTTTGGTCATCGCGCTCGATATTCCTCTTATTCTCTCGATAGCAATATAAAAAGAAATAATAATAATAATTATAATATTATTCATGATAATAATGCCATTAATATTCACGCCTCGAAGCTTAGAAGATGCGGAATCCTCGAAATATTCGAATTTTCAACTTAGCCGGAAGCATATTTCGTAAGTTCGTCCGATAAAGAGGACTACATCTGTATGACGTTTCCGAAAGCACCGCTCGTAAACATCTATCTTACTGTATACGGGCGAGAACGATCGCTGAAGCCGCTCGAGGCGGGCCGTGAAAAAAGTACACGCTCGGAATACTTCAACGTCCATATTAGTATGGGTAACGGAGCATGGCCTCCGAAAAAAGGGGCAGTATAAGTTTTCGCAGTAGCGGTAAGAGACACTCGCATACGAGCTTCCTTAACGATTCCCTCCTCCCACTCCTCCGTCGGCCCCCCCTCCTCCAGTTGTGGCAAGATATTTGGCGAGGGCGTAGCCGTTTCAAATCGCGCGAGCATCATACTCGCAATGTTAAAGGCACCCGCGCAAAATGCACTTTGCACGTCTCCTTAATCTTGATGAATTCGCGCCGGTTCTCTCTCTTTCCCTCTCTCTCTCTCTTTATTTATCTCTCTCTCTCTCGCTTTCTCGTTTCTTTTTCTTTCTTAACGCTTATTCTCTCTTTTGCCCTCTCACTCGTCGTCTCCGTGACCCCCCGTGGCTCTGATGGTTGGTCAACTTGGTTTCTGGCCTCGCGCGCGAATTTCACGCCATCGCAAAATGGCAAGAAAGAGAAAGAGAGAGAGAGAGACAGAGACAGACAGAGAGAGTGAAAGAAACGATTCAGAAGCACGCGCATTTCGGCTTGACGCACATAACGAATACGACACCGTGGTAACGGGGAGAAGGAGAGTGACGCTGTGACGGGTGGCTCGGCCGTGTCAGAAGAAATTACACGTGTATTGTATGGCCCACAAAAATGGATGGGAATGAGAGAGAGAGAGAGAGAGAGAGAGAGAGAGAGAGAGAGGAAAAGAGTGTGAAAGGAGTGGGGCTGAGACCCTTTTTACGGAGACACGCTTCCCGACCCTTATGCAAATCTCTGTTCTTCTCCTTCTCTTTCTCCTTCTCAGCTCCGTGGCTACGAGAACGAGAGGCTTTTATTTAGCGGAAAGAGAGAGAGAGAGAGGGAGAGAGAGAGAGAGAGACTTGGATTACCTTTTATTTGCTCCACTCGAGATGTCTAGCGGTAAATGTTCGCCGGACAGCTTTTTGACGTGCACGCCGTAAAATTATTTCCGACCTCTATAAATAGAAAAAGCAAGTAAGCGAAAAAGGTTACTTATTTTGAAGAGCATAAGTAGACCACTACATATACAAAATAGTGAATACTTAGTGCCATATTTCAATAGTAATATTCATTGATATAAATTGCTAAATTTTTTATCTAAATAAGTTAATTCATAATTGTATTAAAATAAGAATTTTCATTATTTTTTCATACTATTCTTATGTATAAATATTTTTAAAAATAAGATATTTTATTCATTATTTTTTCCAAAATTACTAAATTATGAATAATAATCTAAACCAAAAATATATTCATACTTATTTTTGAGTGCTTTATAAATTCTAGTCATTATATTTCCCTTGGGTCTTCTAACATCAAAAAGCTAATCTTACTTGAATAATATGGATGTTCGACGTATGAATATTTTTCGATCGGCTCGATTGACTGGAACGGTTTGAATATTAAAATGGTTCGAACGAAAATCCCCGTCTTAATTGAAGTAGAACTGATGCATCCTAATAATTTTAGTCGTTTGTATGATGTATATTCTAAAGATTATCACCAGTCAATTGCTGTTGTAATTGCTATATAATTAAATTATTAGATTAAAAAGCCACATTATTGATGAAAAATGAGATGAAAAACTGAAAATTGTCGATCTTACTTTCATTGTAAAAGAGAGATAAAAGTATTGTTCTAGGAATCCATATATTTGATGTCTATGTTCTCTTCTGAAAATGACTGCGCACGATAATCGTCCAATAACTTGTAGAATTTACGCTGATCAGTACGGACAATTTTAGAATTTGCCCACATGCCGATGAAAAATTGTCCGATCATATTAGTCGGTTGGCTAACAGTCGCTGCGAGTACCCTCGATTCTTAAACTGATATCTCCATTTTATCGCGAGACTCGCTCGCCGTGCTATCCCGTTTATCACGGGATTTAAGCAAGATCTGGGTCGCTCTCGGAGAGGCTTACGGAAATTTAGCGAATATCACGTATGGAGATGTAGTTTTTGCGCAAATTGCGTAACGGCGAGACCGTGCGCAGTGTAATAATTGAAAGTCAAAAAGTACATTACCGCGGATTTCAGGCAATCGGAGTGACTTGGTACGATAGCGTTTAGAAAATATAGGCGATATTTTTCATTCAATAGCTTTTACAATATTTCGAAAATGCCGATAAAGCGAGTGTATACGTCGAGGGATCGACGATTCGCCGTTAAAGTGTGAGGAAATCCATATAAGATTTTTGTTTATTTGTCAATAGTAGTCGCAGTAAATATGATATTTTAATACTGCTGGTGTTTTTTTTCCTTTTTTTTTACTCGAAGCTTCACTGTCAATAAAATAAATTTCAATGAGCCCTATTCGCGTCTGCGTTTTTTTCTCTTTTATTTTATTAAATAATTTACGATTGTCACAGTCCTTCTACAGCGGCGATGCAAACACACGCGCGTCGAACAAATTTTTTCAAAGGGACCAGAGGTGGCAGGAGGGAGCAAAAATTTAATGGAATTCCCAAAAATTTCGTTTCCGCGTTCCGTGGCAGCGGCAATATAAATAAAAATCACGATCGAGGAAGGGAAGACGAAGAAGAAGAAGAAAAAGAAAAAAAGGAACAATGGAGCGAGAACGCCGCGCGTTACTGCGAATTCGCGATATTGGGACGGAGGAAGATTAAAGGCGTCGGATATTATTCACGGTGTCGCGCATAAACGCAGTTTCTACATATATATATATATATATATATATATATATATATGCATACGATGCCACTCCCTGCAGCGCGATCTCCCCCCCTTGAAGTTAACGAGTATCTTGATTTATCCATCCCTTTCCCCTGTTCCGGAGGCCAATAAACTGGACGATCATCCGCCATTAGCGGCAACCTATAAATATATATATATATATATATATATATATATATATATATATATGGTGAAAAATAAAAAAAAAAAAGAAAGAAGAAAAAAAAGAATATCAAACGAATGCAAGGGACACGAGTGAAGCCGGGGCGGGGACGCGTCGAAGTCTCGCAATCCGCAGGGATCGAACACTCAAGAGAGAGAGAGGGATGCACGGACGGAAGCTGCGGCCGGCTCAGCCGATCGGCCAGTTACGATTTCCGGTCTGATTGTATCTTCGGCCTAAGCCTACCCCACAGACCATACTGTACTATCACCTCGGCTGTACACACTTATGGAATGATTTTGTGCAATATGCTGCCTTATTCCCTCGAGCGAACAGGGAATGAAAAATACCCTGTGCGCGGGAAAAAAGTTTCCAACGAAAAATGCGACGACGTGCGGTAATTCGATCGCGGATCCTTAAAAAATCCGTCAAAGCCCATAGAAAAAAAATTTTCAAATGCTTCCTCGTAGAAAATTTCGACGATTATTCACCGCCTCCGGTCAATTTCCTGGACAATAATATCGTGATGTTTGTTGGGCAACTTTATCCCCATCCGTGCATTTAATAGACGAATTCAGGACCGATGCGCATAGGTATGCGCTCCAACGACTCGAGCCCCCACACACAGCAGAGATCGTCGAATCGAGAATTACGATCGACTTTATATATATACGTGATCGCGTCGAACGGTGAAAAAGTTTACGTGTGGTGCGGCAGAGTACAGGGCCAGGGGGGGGGCAGAGATTACAGCTTCCGCACGAGAATCATTCGAAACGGCGGCTGCGTCGTCGGCGAAAAGCGGCTCCGTCGATCGCTTCGCCGGGCGAGACGCGATTCATGAAGGGACGGCCACGGGACGCTCTCTTTCGCTCTCTGCCTGCCACGATGCCGGTAACGTAGCCCCTCGTAAAACTCGACCGTCCCATACGCATAGGAACGCGCTCTCTCTCTCTCTCTCTCTCTCTCTCTCTCTCTCTCTCTCTCTGGCTCGCTCGTCGGCGCGTCGCCCGTAATATACTGAACGTTAGCGAAATACGAGTTATGCGACGCTGCCGCGTACGGAGATGCACGCGTTCTCCAAAAGAGGAGATAATAAGGATCGATCGAGCGCGGATCGTATTGTATAGACGCGTATGAATTGGATCGTCGTACATCTAAATAAATTTATACGGAAACTTGAATGTAACGTGCGCAAAATCGATTGAATGCGTGATAATAGAGGTCCAATGTGTCGATTGCGCACAGTGGAACGGAGAAATCATAGACGGATAGTGTATACTGGATCAATCGATCGGATTTCGGAAGTAATGTCGGTACGATTCTCGATTCATTATACGATCTCGTCTGGTTCTTCGTCCAACAAATGCGATAAATAAAATTTCTTTTTACTTTTTATTTACGTTAACATAAGATATTGGGCCTTTTGGTCATATGGCGACAGGTAAATGTCTATCGGAGGTCATCCAGAGGCCAAATACTTCCTTTCGATCTTTCAGATGATATTTCGACTGGTGAAAACTGTTAAATCAGTTGCTTTGTTACGTTTTTGCCGTTCGCTGCTCGTGATCATTTTCGAGCCGAAAGTCAAACGAATTACTGGCCAAAATATCAGTTTACAGATTGGTAAGGAGAATTCGACTTTTAATTATGATCTCATTAAAAGAGCACGGATGGTACATTTGATTAACAACACGATAGAAATCGTGATAATTGATCTTCGTCTGTCCTCGATCTAAATGCGATGCCAAAATCGCGGGATCGTCGCAATCGAAAATTTGATAAATTAACCTTGAATGTAGTCTACCCGGATTGTCGCCAGTCACCTTGAGACATGTGCTGTCGGTATATAATGATGAATACCGAATTCTACGGTGTTTCCATTTTTCGTTGGAATCCTTGTATCTGGATTATACACGATTACGTTTAATTGATTGACCTTATTAAAATTCAAATGTTGGTATTGATATTTATCATGACGCTCATTTCTTATATGAAACGAACCCGAGAACGTTTAAAGAACAATCATTTGTGTACGATCGCTAGGGAATACGACTAGCAATTCGGTGATCCAAGCTTAAGTTCCGGTTTCGACCTATCGACACGAGTATCCATTTAAAAATTTACACGTGCTTCGTTTATAAATATAGTTTACCATGACTGTTTGCAAGTATAAATAAAGCGACCTTAAATAACATAAAAAGAAAATTGCTATTTTCTCGATCAAAATGCGCGTTAATGTTCTTGGACTTAATGTTACTGCTTAACGTTAATGTTACTGTTCTTGGTCTCTACAAATTTCTACAAAAATTTTCATTGATATTACACGCTTTCAGACATTTTATCCGAATCTGGGGGAATCTCCGTGATCGCATTAGGTCGAGGTACGATTTCTTTTTCTTTCCCACCCCCCCCTGTCAATCGATAAATCCATGCCGATAACTCGTACTGTCGTCGTTTGAATACTTTATCGTGCTTGGCGTCAAAGAGCTCGGCACATAAAGGCGTCAAGCGGGCTTTCTTTATCCATAGCCGATTAAACAATTGGCGTAAATTGTGCCTTCGTCCTGAGGCTGCAAAATTTATTCCTCGTAGCCACTCTCCCTTCTCTCTTTTATATATATATATATATATATATATATATATACAAACGGTATCAGAAATAGAGTCAAGAGCGATAAGAAGAGACCGAAGGACAAACAAGAATATAGTACGATATCCGCACGGCAGCCTTGCACGATCACCGCCCCGAGTGTGCGCGTGTCAATGTACTCGAGCAAAGGCGATTTTGCATATACATATATATATATATATATATATATATATATATATATATATATAAACACGTACAAGAAAAATCAACTCCGTCATCCTGCTAAATCCAGCAGGAAGAAGGATAGGAGGACGTGGGAAGATCTGTGTACATGCAAGCGTAAACCGTTTTTTCTTCTCATTCAGGGCAAACTCGAATGCGCTTTTTCGAGGTTATCTTCTTCCTCTCTCTGTCTCTTTTTCTGTATCTTATATTTTCTTTCGCGCTTATATATATATATATATATATATATATATATATATATATATATATATATATATAAACACTTGAAGCCTCCGATATTTTCAAATACATATATAATGTTCTATAAATTTTTAAGGGTTACAGTCATGAAGCATAAAGATCCTCCGAAAATCAATCCTCTTTGATCTTGCGAAAAATTGTACGTTTAATTACAGTACCGATTAAAAATTAATCGAACATTATAAAACAAAATTTTGGCCAAATAAATTTAATTAGAAAAATATGCTCACTCATCAATCATTTATCGTGTTCATTTTCGACGCTTGAGATCGATTGGAAAATGTTAATGTTTGTATACTTATACATTTTTCAGTTGTAAATTGGTCCTCCTACTTGCGCCATATACTTATTATTATTATTATTCTCAGTTTCTAAGAATTTTTTCAAAAACTCAGTTAATGGAACTTGTAACTACTAATAAAACTTAACTACTAACTAAAAATATATATCTGTATAATCTGTATAACATCCTCTAAATAGGTGACATTGAATAATATATTTTCGTCTTCACTTATGTATATATCTCTATTACATTCTCTATGAATTTAATCTAGATAATGATATATATATATATATATATATATATATATATATACATATATATTAAAAAACGTTGCTAAAATTTTTTGAGCAACATAATGACAGCAAGAGATTGCGTTAACTCGTCGTCAGACCCATTGGCATTGACTGCGAGATATACGCGTGTATTATTAGGCAATTTTTTAGACTCGCGAGAAACGAGGTTTTATAATTCGCTTAAAGGGGGCTGTTGCCGATTCTTTACCAAGAAAAGCACGGAGAATCACCGTATGAAACGTTCGAAATTTTTTTTTGCCTCCCTTTTTACCGCGCAAATTATGTTAAGGCACGCGCGCACGGCGAAGAAATAATTTTTTTGCTCGTCTGGAAACGGCGGAGGGGGGGAGGACAAGTTAATTGAACGGCGTTAAACGAGTATAGATTTCCATAATAATTAGCTTCGATATCTATTTTCTGCCGAAGCACTAATTAATTATTATCTATGATCTTTCGATGAATTTTTCAGCTTTTACGGTTAATTGCATCTGTGGCATTCGAGTTTTTACACCTTCTCCCTCCCCCACCGTTCGATGAATATTCGAAATAGCGTTTATTTTTATCCGTCGCCTGAAAGACGTATAAAAGAAAATTATGCGAGTTTTTCATCTGTGCCCTATATTATCCTATTTAAGAATCCTTATCATTCAGTCGAATCCCCTTGCAGATTAGGAAATGAGGACAATTAGGAAATGAGAAAGTAAAAAAAATTGTCATTTGATTTGGCTTAGAAAAAAAAGACATCTCTTTCTATGTTATTTATTACGATGGCTGAAAAAACTAGGTACTTTGAATTAAATTATACTTTTCTTGCCTACATTTTTGAATACTGAATCTAAATTCATTTGCATTCGTACTTCCCCACGAACATAATATTTCCAAATATATTAATAAATATTTTTAAAAAACAGATCTTTAAATATAACTGAGCTCCATGTCCGTAAATGGAGATCTACAAATCCTAAGATCGCAAATTCCAAATCCAAAATAGCATTAAAACACACATACACATACTCATATATATATATATATATATATATATATATATATATATATATATATATAAATGTCAAAAAAATAAAAAAGAAAAGAAAATACACAATTTTTGATACAAGAACTGGTATTTGATTTTTCGTAACTCTAAAGTAGTAGAGAAAGAATATAAAAAACGATTTACTTTGAGTAATCCAAAAATGCTCAGTATGTATTTATTCATATTGTATAATTTTGCAAGCAGGTAATATTTAAATTTCTTTCGTAATTTCATTGAGCCGCTGCTAATGAACAATTGCGAAATTCTACATAAACGTATAATCGCTGAATTCTATAATATCTTTATTAGGGCATATTTTTATTATAATCTTAAAATCTACATCATTATTTGTTAAAAAAAAATTTCGCTTTAAACGCTCGAAGAGAGCGGAGATAAGAGAGGCGGCAATCGATCTCTCTTAATCAGCTTCAAGGAGAACAATTTTCACAGTGTAAAGGAAGCATCTCAATTATCGCAATTAAGATAAATGTTTTGTGTATATACTTCTCGCACAGCGGTCCGCACGCACACCGGAGGGATTAACTTTTTATACACTGATCTTCTGAATATCTCTCTCTCTCTCTCTCTCTCTCTTTCTCTTGCTTTATCACTCTCTTTATCTCTCATTCTTCTACACAGTAAGATAGCACCAGAACGATCCCTTTCATCGTTCGCCGCACCGCATGAGCAAAAAAAAAAGCCACTCGGGCACGCTTTTGTGGTAATAATTGTCTTGAATCGCCGCGAGCCCGCATTTTGACGGTATAATTCCGCAAAAAAAATATATATATATATATATATATATGTGTGTAAGAAAAAAGAAGAAAAAACACAAAAGACGACTGCATCGCGGTAGGCGGGCGGCGAACTCGTTTAATTGCATTAATTTTGAACGAGCCTAATGTTTTTTTGACAGTTTTTGTATTCTTATATTATATATATATATATATATATATATATATATATATATATAAATTCTCACCTCTTACTATGCATCTTTCTCATTTGTCGTGCGGATAATATTGCATTGCGAAATTATAAGATTGCGCTCGTTACGTTCCTTGGCAGTAGTCAAAACACCCAAACCATAAAATAGCGTACGAGAGAATTGAGTAACGCGAGACAAGTAAATATAAGTACATAAGTATTTGAAAAATATTCATTCGATGTCGTTTTGTCACTTCGTAGGGATAATTAATGAAAGAGATCAAATTCTTGTATAGACAGATTTTTTTCTTAACAAATCCTGATTTCGATATACCGGAATCATTCGGTATTTCGAAGCTTTTCAGAAATTCGCCCTTCAATTTTCGATAACTTAGTGAAAAAATTGCGCTGTAGAAAATTTATTTGCATCATTGATTTGCAGCAATCCGTTTTCTTGAGACAAATATGTTTTACGAAATTTACAATAACCTATAAAAGGAAAAAGAAAGAAATTATAGCAAAATTTATTTGCGTACAATTGACGATATTTGGCACGACGATCTCGAAAAAATCTAGCCAAACCTTTTATGTAATTTATACGATTTGCATTGATTCAGAAATTTTTAACATGGGAATTCCAACTGAAATTATACTGATTCGAGCTTCAGCGCCTACGATTCCAATTCTAAATGAAATAATTTTCGGATTATCAACTGGAATCCCTATTATGGATTTTTAAAACGACGAGAAAATTTTCTGCCCCAAATGTCTGTAGTTACGAGTAAGGATTAATAATCGTTTTGAAAACCATTCGCTTTTGACATTCTGGAAAGTTTCGGAATTTATGAACAACATCTGAGTTTATGAACAACAATATATATTATGATATTTTCAACAATTAATTCAATATATATTTGTCTTTAAATAATTCTATAAATACATATTATCAAAATCATTTTTTCGTTTTATTTTTATCAAAATCACCTTTTTGTTTTAGATTTCTTAACTAATATATAAGAATTTCTTAACTTAATAAAACTCCGAAAATTCTGAATCCATAATTGAAGAGGTATCATCGATATATGTATCCTTGTAAATGCGTTCTACCTGGATAATATTGTTATCCAATGATAACATAATTTGAGTAAGAGTAAGTTATGCCGGCATGTGCTCGGATCTTACTACTGATCGCTTTTATACTTATCTACATCACTGCGTTGATTTTTTTTCTCAGTATCCTACTTGAAAGAAAAACCTCGGACGTCGCAAAATTTTACCTCCCGAACTTTTCATTGTTACTTTCTATACCTAGTAAGTTGGTCCTCTCGATGGGCCTCGGTAAAAGTCCGTTGAAATTGGCGAAGGAGGATCGAATTTTAGAATTTGTCTTGATGTGAAAGAAGCTTCTTTGGAGATATCGAGAAGGCCGATGTCACCGGTTTTGTTTCTTTTTTCTTCGTAATTATTTTGTTTTTATTTTTTAAACAAAATCGAATTCCATTAGAGAGAAAAATGAGAGAAAATCCATTGTAAAGAATATATAACTAGATGCGATATCACTATTAAGATATATCAAAAAAGAAAAAAAAGATACTTTAGTATTTTCAGGACCCGGTATTGTAGAAGCTACAATTGTTTTCGACAACCATTGAGATTCTAAATGATTTTATTTATATAAAGTTTTTATAAAAGTATGTATGCCTGTTTATAATTCCTTTTAGAATAAATTTTTTAACTTTATTTTTTAATTACGTCGCCGGAATAAAATTCGTAATTATGATCTAAAATTACATGCTGTCAAACAATGATAGAAGGACTTTAGCCGAGACATAAGAAAGGAAACAATAACAACAAAAACAACAATGCGCTCACACATTATTAGAAAAATCCACTCGTTGATAGGGCCAATTGATAGATATAAACACGTATATCTGGACCAGGTGCACCGCCAATACATTATAATATTAAATAACGTTTGATCGCCGATATATTAATGGTTTTATATACCTCTCTGTTATATCGTGTATAAAAGAAGATAGGCGATACGAGACGGCGCAAACGTCTCTCCTTCCTTCCTTCTACATTCCATCTTCAAATATATATATATATATATATATATATATATATATATATATAGATATAGGTAGATAGAGAGATAGTTAGATAAAAGCGCTGGACAGCCAAAACGTGGCCAACTGTAGCGATAATGGGGGGAGGGGTGGCGGGTGGATTTATCGCGGTACCATTTGCATATGCCCAATTAACGGCATTCCGGGCCGGAAATTCTTTACCTAGATTCTAGACAGAAGTGAGATAGATAGCCGAGAAGGCGAATGAAGAAAGTTTTTGGGAAAGGATTTCGAGCGCGCTGGAGGATAATTCGACACTTTCCAATGACTGTCCATGTAGGGCCAATGTGCCTTTTCTTGAACTATATAACGTACGAGGGAGTGGTTTCAGTATACCAGATTCATTCTTGCGGCTTCTATATATATATATATATATATATATATATATATATATATATATATATATATATATATACAGATTTTATATGTATGTATAATCTAAATTTAAGCAATGTAGTGCAGAATACTAATCAAGACATCCAAAAATATCGACCAGTCGTGGAGATAATGTTTGTTAACTGAATTTTGTGAAATCGATCGAAATTTTCCGTAAATTGTATTTGGTTGTCCAACTTTACGTTATCGCTAAGTTATTCAAATTTTGCAGCGGTGTTCGAGACATGTTTTTTAACTTTTAAATCAGATTAGATAAATTTATTGCAAATTGAAGTACTAAAATGTAACGGGGATGTAATTGAACTTTATTTTAATCGAAATTAAATGTTTTTTTCAACTATATATATATATATATATTAAGCGATATGATATTGATAATTGTAAGATCGGTATGCCTTTCTCATAGCAATACCAAAGACAAGTCCGAGCAATTACAGAACTCATATTAATTCTCAGAGGACCGAGATTGTGAAAATTAGTTGGTTTCTTATTTCTATAGAAAAGTGTTCTGAGGTCTTTAAGTTAGAACGTCATATGGCGTCATGCCGGTCTGGGATATTAATGTATGGATTATTTTTTTTTTAGATTTTTTTATATTTTATTAGTATCATTTTAACACATACAATTAACAGATAATCCAATAATTGATATCTAATTTTAATATTATGTATTAAAATTATTCTACATAATAATTTATAATAATAATTTATAGGTGCACTTGTAATAAACTTTAAAATAATGCACCATACGACGTCATATACCGGCCCTCTAAAGCTCAACTCAAAATTCATGTCCCAAAGATTTTATAAAACAAAAAAAAAAACAAAAACAAACAAAAAAAAATTCACTATCTAAATGTTCTTCCTGCAATTCGCATGCTTTCACAGTACTGCGTGAAAAGCCGCACTTCAACGTTCGATTAATTCCAAAGTTAAAGAGATACCCCAGCGTTAGAGATAATTAATTAAAGCACCGCCTTAAAGTTAGATAATTACCCGGAATCTCAATAGAGCGATCACAGTATCGATTAATCGGATCGGCCCATCGACGGCGAAAGCCGTGTCTGTGTATTAATGATACGGGGGTCTCGGCTCGCTGAAGCCAATCGACGCGAACGAGCGCTTAAGCGCGAAATAGTACGCGATCCGAGCAGGGTGGTTGGAAATAGGGGGAGGGGGGGTAAGAAGGAGAGTTTTTTTTATTTCGTTCCGCAGCTGAGGCGCTCATTGCCGTATGGAGCGGCGCGCCGACGAGACCGAACGGGGCGAGCGCCCGCGACGATTCTCAGCCAAGGCGCGAACAATGTGAAGACGATAGAAAAGTGCGGAGCGAGCATATACAATTACAAAAATTGAAGCATCGTTTTCCCCAGACATCCTACGATCGTCCTGGATTTTAATTTGGCATCATCGGCAAGTGTGGGTCGTGTTTAATCTGATTTTTTTATATTAAAGACAAAAAAGAAACTCCATTTCTACAGTTAAATAATATGGGAAAATTCTGTATGCCCCATACGTGATATATTCCGAAGATTTGCTTGCGAATGCCGTCGATAGGTGTAAAATAAGTTTGCATTTTTTTACAAAGTAACTGCGTCCCCTGCTAACTCGGCCAATTGGAAATTTCACTCGCCTTCGGGTCGGTTTTAGCGCGCGTGTATCGTCGCAATTCCCTCCCTTCTTCTCTCCTCTTTCTTTTTTTCAAAGTTACAAATAGAGAACGACGAAATTCCAATTTTTGCTGGCTTTAATATATTGAGCAAAAGTAACGACTTATTTAGATATAATTAATGACAAGAGGAGAGAAACTTATTAAGTTTTGTCAAATTACAAACGTCTGCAAAGTTCTGAAATTTGTACACTCGTTCGTTATTAGATGATTGCTGAAAGTGAATAAAACAAGGTGACAAAATAATATTGCAACATTTCCTTTTTGCATAAAATAAAAAATAGATAGAAAACATTTTTCATTATTATTATTGTTGTTGTTGTTGTTGTTGTTGTTGTTGTTGTTATCTGCCTAATTATCTTGTAACAATATTTGAATTAGAATTCGAACGTAAAGTATAAAAAAAGCGAAGAAAGCATGATTTATCTGATAAGCTTTTCGATAGCATAATTAACAACGCTTCTTTCTCAATTAAAATTACCTTGCACTCGAAGTGTGACAGAATCAAGTATGGACACGTCCCCGATTCGCGCGGTACGGCGGCGCGCGGTCGAGCTCAATGAATGGCCAATGAAGTATCCTCTGTAAATATATATATATATATATATATATATATATATATATATATATAATGTGTTTGTGTGTTGCATGCGCGCACATGCGTACGTTTATAATCTACGCATACACTTGTAGATCAGGACGACCGAGCGAAAGCGCGGTGCGACGCGACAGCAGTCTGCGCTTAAACTTGGTAACGTGAAAATTGTGGCCTTGGCCTTGGCTTATTGAGTGATTATCGGGTCGATGCATAGCGTTAATAATTTCTTTTCGTGAGCAGCAAGCGACTACGAAGCGCGTGCGCTTACCAAAAGTTTCGTGGCCTTTTTATTTGTTTTTTATTATACGGGCGCGGCTTGAAATCGACTCGGGAGCAAAAGAAAGGAGGAGAAAGAGAGATGGGGGAGGGAAGGGGGAGAGAAATTTTAATTACAGTCGTAAAACCACGTTTTACGTGATTTATTTCCATTTGAATTACGAATGTACGCGAGCTTTTTGTTTCGAGGTTGTTGCTTGTCGTTCGATTACATCCGGTGTATAAGAATAAATGTAAATGTTTGTGCTAATGACGCAGAAGAATTTTAAGAAAGACCATTTTAAGATTATCATGCGGCTGACGCGAGAATTATTAAAAAAGAAAAAAAAAAGAAAAAAAAGAAGAAAAAAAACGTACAGCTTTACGATCGCCCAACTTTAATATCGAGATGATGAATTTTCATTGTTTAAGGCGACAAGTCGGTATATATAGATGCATTGAAAAAATAGCCCAACAATTTGCTCGTTAGGCAATTGATACTTTTGACATTTTTGGCATTATTTCGCCCGGCTAAAGAGCGCGTAGAATATCGAATGACAATTGTTATGGCTATAATTACGATCAGTACGAAGACGTGGTTTACGATAATTGTACAAGATGTTTCTCGCGCGCTTCGCAATGAGCGGCCGATCAAAGCAGCTCTAGTTCCAAAAGTAAGAACCGGCGAATAAGGATTATTAGGATATTATTATTATAATGTTAATCCCACTTAATCGGCCAGAAAAACGTGATTAATTTCGGTGTACACCCCCTCCACCATTTAGAAACGTTGCCTATGGGTTTCGGGATCGAGGAGCCGATTCTACTCGATAATGAGTCGCGTTGACCTGTTGAATCCTATACGAATCCTATACGACGATTGGAAAAATTAAAAAAAAAAAATGATCGCCTGTTGGTTTTAAATAATTGTACGAAGGCATTTAGAGGCGCGTAGAAATATCCTCGACATATAGATCCAAGTTGATGTCCTCGAATACGCAATAAATCGCTAGATCCGAGTAGAATTTCCCCGTAATTATTTAGTTTACAAGAAATTCAATGTGTTACTCTATCGAATCTAGTCAGAGTTACTTAACTTCTTGTATATATTTGCATGGACGGCATATTTAATCTGTACGCATATAGTTAATAATAATATATCTCGAAATATGATCTGTTATGTGTATATGTATAAAAAAAAATAACAATATCAACATAATTTGAGGAAATTAATATAATATCATAGATAATGTAAAATAATGTAAATATCATAAATTATAAGAATTTTCATTGTAAATATATATTTCAAAAAATACAATTATATATTGGAAATATCCAAATGAATGTGACCTACTGAATTTAAATTTATTTTTGCTTTGTATCAAATATATTATTTATATTTTAATTTTCCAGATAACAATCCTATTTCATACATGTATTTTTAAGTGAGTAAGCAGAGTCCTTGCCATTTGCGCGTTAACGGTTTATATATCGTCCGTGGAGTCGTCTGTTTCACAAATAGGAATTACTATAAATCCAGATTTATAATCATTAGTGTGTAATACAAGCTGAGCAAATGATAATGATAATATATGTGCACACACACACACACACGCGCGCGCGCGCGCGCACAAAACTCTACATATCGGACTGTATAAAGTAATTGAAATTTCTCACAATGAATTCGTTATAACTTGAGCATTGTCACATACGCGAGTAAATAAAATTTATATTTTTTCCAAACTACTACCGTTTTTGTTTTCGCAATTACTGATAATTATTTACTTCTGAGTACAATTTTCTCTATTTAAATAAATTGGTAAAATCTAGAAACACATTTGAATAAACTCGAATGTTTTTGCTTTTTGAACAAGTAAGTTTTTACAAAATAATACCTATATATATGTTGAAAAGTATCACCATACAATTATTTCAATATTATCCTTTGTTCATAAAATATTGACTATATTTTAAGTATTCTTTATTGGCAATATTATACACCCAACCAATATCAAATATCGAATCAAAAATCAGCATAACGTACATATTCGAAGACATTTGGAATAAATGTATATGCTTATTTATATATATATATATATTTATGACCAGTCGCAGAAATTCAAACGGCAATTATTTTATTCGAAATAAAATTCGCCTTACTCAATTTCACATTCTTTGCATCGAGTCGTATCAGGCACGGATGAATTTACGATAGACGTTAAATGCGCGCGCACATGTATATATTATGTGTGCATATTGAAGAAAAGGTTAACAATAAATTTTTCAATATATTATTAAAGCGAGATTATCAATGAGAAGGAGGCCCATAGGTAAAAAACAGTCGGAGTATAAGATATTTTCAATATACTGTACATTGTACATGTATGTGTATGTATATATATATATATATATATATATATATATATATATATATATATGATATATATAATATCTAATTTTTTCTCTAAAACATTGATTTTATCGGAAATAATGAAAATTTATATTGTCACTGGAACGAGACAAGCATCCATTTCCGTAAGATTGGTATCCTCATTATAATTGCCTCCCGTCCACTCCTCGCTCTGTATAAAGAACTTGAATACATAATTTATTGCTTCTCTATGAACATCGAGCGCTTAAACAAATCTTTATAAGATCGGATAATTTAATTACGCATATAAATCACGATAATAAATAGTTAATACGCGTCACAAAACACGTCTATTATTGTAAATCCCCGTCAGGGTATCCGTAACAAAAGCGATTTATAAATATTAAAGTCCCTTATCTTAATTAACATCAATAAAGTGCTTGCTATATATATATATATATATATATATATATATATATATATATATAATTTTGCTTTACGAGTTCGAGTAGACGCGAGCATGGGTGCAATAAATATATACATATTCTCCGCCAATTAAAAACTATCTCTCCCTCTCTCCTGCACATACAAACACACACATCATATCACATCACATCACATTACATGCATACATACATACATGCATACATACATACATATACGCGAACGTGCACGAGCATGGCAATCATTGTCATCGACCAGTTAATAATCAATGCGCCATAAATTAATTCGACTTAAGTAAACGCCATAAATGCACGCTTTGAATCGTTTCTCTAATCCTAATTTGCGGGGGCGCTTGGAAATTATTGCCCCGAGTGCGCCGCGTGAACCGAATACGATATAACGTAGGGCTTTGCGTGTATATATATATATATAGTATTTACCTCGTTAAGACAAATGGTCGATGTTCGCTTTTTTGATAAAAGACAATTTGTTCAGCCATAAGAAATCGATTACACCATCGATAGCTATCATTGGGCATTTGAGTATATAATTAATGAATTGTGTATATACAGTAAAGTTAGAAATGAGTTGATAGGAGGCGTGGGGGTAGTTGTTAAAACTGCTCACGCGTTCGAATTTTTTACGAGGAAAGTTTTTATAGCAATGGCTTAAACATCATATAAGTAAATAAACGTAATGAACTGGACGACGTCATTTGTCATTCGCGGCGGCCATATGCGCGCATAAACAAGCAGAGTGCACATCTGGACTTCTTGCTTTGTAACGGCGACGTACTGTCGGCATTAATGAAACGACCTTCGCGCGCTCCGCAAATACCAGTCAAATGATCGACAGCGAAGTTAATTCCTCAAAAGTGTGCGTGAATTTGACAAACGGATGATGCGTTCATATGGACAGAAGGGGAAGTTGAAAATTATGGCCGAAACCTGTTATACGTAATTTTGTTCTTCTTTCTTATTATTATTATTATTATTGTTCCTTGATTTAATTGGTCGCAGTGTCTAATGTTTTATTACTAATTCATGTTTAATGTCACTATTACATTTTTTTTATTATTACCTTCTTGCGAATCGTGCGACAGTTTTTAAAATTCTATTCTTTATTTTATATTATATATATATATATATATATATATATATATATATATATATATATATATATGTACATATTGCATGTATATGTAATTTTAAGAACTGTTAGATATGTCGCAATAATTTATAATATAGAAGAGATTAATCATTCTGCATTGGTGCGCTAATAATAGTTTAACTATCTTTCCGTTCATTTTTCAATTATTTATTTGGATTATAAATTACTTAATTATCATCGGCTTATGAATAAATGATAAAATATTTACATTTTTACGTAAAAAATATATATATTTGTAGCTCGATCAACAAAATCCAGCCGCATACTGTACGTATATGTATATATGAAAGTGCAACAATGTTAAAAATTTATTTCGTCTACTTAATTTGTAATAAATATGCTAAGAAAATGTAAATGATCAATTTACCTTCTGATTTTTTGTATATAACTCATTCCCATGTCATTCTGCAATACAATGCTTCTTCATCAAAATTGGGACCTTTTAACACAGTCGAGATGTTAATTCCTCGTTCTTATAACGGTTCGAATAAAAATTTATTCATAGATTTTTCGCTACCGCATGGTGGTATATGTTTATAGCCTTGGAAATTCGTTAGCGCGATCGGGTAAAAAAAAGTTTATCCGAAAAATATCGATTTAAACAGGAACTGGAGGCACGATAGTGTTCGTTGCACGATTTTTCGCGAAATATAAACGGTTATGTTTATCCATAATCGAAAATCCTTACGCGAGCGCGCGCGCGATTTATTGGCCGGCCCGGCGCTTTTCGAACCGTGCGCCAAATTTCCAGATGATACCCGGGAAACGCATAGTGAGGCTGGTAATTCGGATATCGCAGTGCGCGGAGTACGGGACTTGGCCATTGTTGAACATGAAACGCTGTAGGCAAGGATTATTATATACGTTCGTCATCAAGACGATATATGTGCGGGCAAAAACGTGTCTCTAAAGGCGAGGAGAAGAAAGTGGGCGTGAAGGTGGTGGTGGTGGGGGGGGGGGGTGTCGGCGATGAAAAAGAGAGCGACGCAGCATAATGCGTCGTCGCTCGCAATATTGCTGTCCGCCCCTTACTTATAGAAGCGCGTGGTATTGGATTAATAACTGTTCGAAATTTGTGAAACGCGGGCGTACGCGTTCGACACCTACACGTGTATGCCTCGCGCGCATGTCGTATATTCGTCGTGGAATCCCGGTCGAAAGCGCAAAAAACCGAGATAGCCGCTTTTTCGAGGCTCGGCGCGTGCAGGCGTGGAACAAGATCATATATGTATAATCAATTGGCGAGGAGATGTATTAATTTCTTATATATAAATACATATATATATATATATATATATATATATATATATATATATATATATACACGCCTGTTTTATAGCTTAGGAAGTTTAGGTGTGCTATACGAGGAGTTTAATTGTCGCTTTAAAAGGATTTTACGACGTGCTTTATTGGGCATAAGGTTCATAAAAGGTATATTGAATTTAAAAAAGTAACGCTTCGCGAGATTAACGCGCGCTTAAGCGGACATATATATGTGCGCGATTGTCCATTCCATCAGATTATTTATACGTTTAGAGAGGTGTTGAGAATCAGCTTCAGCTTGCAAGTATATATATATATATATATATATATATATATATATATATATATATATAACGATAGCAGTATAATAAAGATAATCTTTAATCGAGGGGACGGGTTCGAGGATCACTTATGGGATCGAGGGGCATCTGCAATAAACACAACGTGATAAATGCCAATGGGTGCGCGGGAAATATTGTAAAAGAAAAAAAATTCTATATATAATATTAAGTATTGGATGCTCTGATCCGCTGGTCCCCGTGAAAACGGGATTCTTATATATATATATATATATATATATATATATATATATATATATATATATATATATATATACAAGCGATCTACCTTCGCGCGCTCGCTGCGCGAATGTAATGAATTTGCGAACTCTAAGAGGGAGCGATGGGGAGGGGATTGCATCAATTTCCTACCCGATTTTTCCCGTTTTATCGGCATATTAAGATAAAGTATATATATATATATATATATATATATATATATATATATATAAATAAATAAACGTATTACTTAAAATGATGGAATTCGATAAGGGCATGAGTGTTGGATTATATAGGCATTTAAAAGTATGAGTTCTAATATTACCTATATAATATATATATATATATATATATATATTTTATATACTTATTTTATACTTTATTATATTCATTCGAAAAATATGCTACAGCTTGCCTAAAAATTATTTGCATAATAAAAATAGTCATATAGTGAAGCAATGATAGCAAGACCGAATTAATGTGAAATATGAAAAATTATTACGCGCGTTGTCGCCCAAGCACGGTTGCAAGATATTTCATGAAATCGGAGACTAGAGTGTAATTCTTGCCTGTATTTTTTTAAAATTTATTTATCGATGGTTATTCATGTCCTATCGAGAGTACTTCTCATTCTGTTTTTTGGATTAAATCTAACAAAGATGCCTGCCCCGGGGGTATCTGTCTGACGGATTTTTTTCACGCGTCGTACCGAGTCGGACTCCTGCAATTAACGTACAATCCGAAAAACGAGTCCCGCAATGTTTTTAGGATTTCCGAACAACGAAAGGGTGTGATGAATAATTGCCGCAAACGGTAAATGGATTACTCGTTGTTTTAAGATTTGAAGCAAAAGAAAAATGTAAATAAAAATAAATAAAAATAATAATAATTCACGAACTTAACCCCATTAGTCGCTCGTTCGATGAAAGCCTGACCGTTATCAACGTCGGTTTATTGAATCCTTTTTTTTTTTCACGAAGCGATTAAATGAATATTTGATTAAATACACATTAATACAGTACTTTTTACGAAGCCTTCATAATTCGGCGTTAGACTTGCCCCTGTCCCAACTTCTGATATATACTGTGTCTCTTAGTAAATGCTGGCTTGTATAAAATTCTTACATATATCTCTGTATATAAAAGCGAATTTATGTCTGAATTTGTATATGTATGCATGCATGTATATACGTATGCATGTTTGTATGTATGTATGTATGTATGTATATATGTATGACTTATAGACTACGGCACTACTACACTAAATGTCTTTATACTTTTAAGGGCCGGATTGACGTCATAAGGCGCATTTTCAAGCAAAGATCATTGCTAATGTTCTTTTCATTACCAAAAAAAATTATTAGATAATATGTTAATTTTATACGTAAAAATAAAACTAATAAAATGTAAAAATAGAAAAAAAAATAACCCATAGATTAATATCCCCGATTGGTATGACGTATTGATTTGCCAAATTAAAGACCTCGGAACACTTTTCTATAGGGATAAGAAATCAACTAAATTTTTGAAAATCCAGCCCTCTAAGGGTCAAAATCGAATCAGGCATTCTATATGTATAGGCGTCGTTCTACCGCCGCGAGAGGCGCAAAGATTCCGAAGTAATAAGAGTTGGGAATGGTATTAAAAAGAATTGACGCGACCTTTATTTTACTATACCAAAGTTCACCAGACTATATTAAAACTGTGCTAAAACCATAGACTTCTATCTTAGACCGCGCGCTTCAACGTACGCCCTGAAGTCCGTATTGAAGGACAGGTGTAGGCCTCGAATCGTGCTTTCTCTCTTACTCCGGGGAAAGAGTAGAGAGGCAGCCCAACAACTACAATCGCATTGAGTATAGGAGAAATTTATATTTATGCTGAATATATTTCTACTGTTCGAACCGTAGCCTACCGTGTATAGATATATGAAAATATATCCTCATTGGAAATTAAATTTGATTTTAATTGAATTTATTTTATTTTATTCCCCGACGCAGAATTGTTCATTTTTCTCCACAAATATTCTCATGCGATATCATTATGTGTGCAGGATTATAGATTTACACACATAGTATCTTAAACATAGATGTTATTTAACTGTTTAGTGAATTGGTATAAACGGTACATTGCTCTCTTAGTCTTAGTAGAGAGGGAGTGATAGTAATATATTATCTATATATATATGTAATCAATACGAATAAAGCTTCTTCGGCAGCGTGAAGAGTTTTGTACTGGGATCCGTCATCCTCTGTCACGGAGGCTCTCGGGAAGGGCAGAGAGCATATTGGCCACCTCAGTTTTCAATCATATATTAAAAAAAAACAAAAAACAAAAAAAATAACAGGAACTCCTAAAATAAACTAACAGGAACAAATAAAATTGTTGAGGATTAATTAATTATTTTTTCTTTTAACGACAGCTACATTTCTACGATAATCTCATATAGAAGATATAATAGAAGGAAAAAAGCGGATCATATTCGGTGCACAGTTGGTTCGGCAAAGAGGCAGTGGCATTACATGAAGATATTTTAAATTTTGAGATATTTCGACAGGCGAGACTTCTTATTATTTGATGAATAATTGCTATATTTTTCAGTTGTGTGTTGGACCTTAAAAAGGGATTCGTGAAGGTACAATGGAGGATTAAGCGTGAAAAGGGCTATTTTTCGATTTCGGTTTGATATTTCTAATTATAGGAGATATGGAGCTCAGATATTTCATTTCTTAATTATCGAATTATCGCGATATTTTTGTTAATAGCAAAAAAAAATGCACGTATAAATTTCGCGTTTTTCCCATCATGAGCTTCAAGTGTATCATTAAAAGTAGTCTTTAACAATATATAAAAAAAAAAAGACAAACTAAGCGACGTGAGCGCATGTAATATATAGTCTGTGACAATATCGCCGCACGCGATCATTCAAAAAATTACTCTTTTGTGCATGTGTGTATAAATCAAAATGAGATTTGAAGAAGCCAATTAGCGGGTTAGCGAAACATGCCTGCGGAAACGGGAAATAAAGAAGAGAAAACTGAGGAGTTTTAAAGGCGATGGAACATTCCCTCTCTCTCTCTCTCTCTCTCTCTCTCGCTCTCTGTCTCACGTTCTTAGATCGTTGCAATAGTGACACCGGTCGTTCGATTAAAAACGAATAATTTGTATTCATAATAAAAGTCAATTATATGTCAAATAGGATATTCGCGTAGAGATTGCCTGTGGACCAGCCAGGATTCCGTAATTATTTTTGCAAGCGATGTAAATCGACCAGATGTTTTTTTTTTCTAATGTATTCTGGTTTTCTGCATGAAAAATTTGAAAATGATATCGATAAAAGTCGAAGTACATGAATTATTTTTTTTTTTTTGTCTCGTATACGCTCACAATGATCCGCTCTCCAAGGCAGCAACGATCCGACCGACGACCATTGTTATCAAAAATTTACTTTGACCGTTTCTTTGCAATTTCAATATTTAAAAAAAAAACAAAAACAAAAACAAAAACACAGACAAAAAATGAAATTTCGTCCCACGGATGGGGAGGGGGGAGGAGGGAGGGGACTTCCAACGCACCGCCGCCCCTCTGCGATAACCATTGCACGCGCACGTTATAACAGATAACCGATGCCCCACCGCGTATATATAATCGAGTCCGTCGTGCGCGCGCGCGGATGATCTAATAGCACCGCCCGACGGCGGCGACGACGCGTGTATATACATCTTCCCCTCTATCTCTCTCACTCGCTCTCTCTCTCTCTCTCTCTCTCTCTCTCTCTCTCTCTCTCTGTCTCTGTCTCTCTCGCTCCCGGAATAAAAAGCTTTTCCCGGGAGCCATGAATAAAAATTTCTCTACTTTAAATGAAGCAATAAACGTAAATCACCGCGGCGGGGCGCGGAGATCGCGCGCCGCGCCGCGGGACCTAACTAATGAAGCTTTTAGACAGCGGAGATCGACATAAATAAAACATATATTTTTAAAAGAGTCCTCTTCTCCCCCCCCCTCCTCACCCCGCCCCCGCCGCGGCAGTCGCCGATCGTTCCCTCGCTCGTCGCGGCTCGTTCGCAGTGGCGCGCGGCGACGCTCGGCGGTGCCCCAAGTGCGCGCGCGCGTGCTGCATAAATGGGCGTTGACGCGCTCGACGCTTGCGCGCGATGGAAGGGATTGGGGGGGGGAGGGCAGGAGGAGGAGGAGGAGGAGGATACGAGTATAGGAAAAAAGGCTATAAATTAAGATAACCAGCGGAGAGTCGCGGCGATTGTGGGAGGATGGGAGGAAGCCGTAATTACCTCCTCGCTTCATTGAACCGCATTTATATAAATTCGAGAGGAAGAGGAGCCCCGACGTTTTGTCCAGACACACACACACACACACACACACACACACACACACACACACACATACTTTCAAACAGAAACATTCACACATACATCTATAAGTTTTCTCGTAATGTAGGTTATTAGGCGGATTAGCGGGCATCATACATTATTGCATTTGCAAATAGAAGAGATCCCATCAGTTCGTTATATATTGTTGTTTCTATAATAATATAATTGTCTGAAAATCCTTTTATCTTTTGAATTTTTTTTTTTTTTTATAAATTTGAATGTCCGACGATTGATGCATTGTTACTTTAGTCACACTTACTATTCTGGAATACCATCGTAAAATTTGTCATACATAGCAGGAATGATGAATGATTGCTTTTAACGGGCCGATTTTTTCAAGGTGACATTGTATAAATTTATTCTCGAATATTTATATGTACAGATCTTACGCTCTACGAATGTATATATATATATATATATATATATATATATATATATATATATCTACATAATCGAACTGCTCAAAAATCCAATAAATTTAAAATAATCTTTATACGCATACTTAAAACAGAAATATAGGCGAGTTAATCGCGTTTTAATCTAATATTTACATCTTCGGCTAATAGTATCCATTTATTAGCGTGATTTTTAAACTTATTTTTGCTCGATTTAAAATCGTTCGAACAAACAGGATTTCACGGAAATTACAGAAAGGCTGATTTTGCTTCGATTAACCAATCGAAATCTATAAAATGTTCAATGAAACAAACAAAAGAAAAGAAACGACGAAAATGGAATATTTCTTTTAATCAATGCCCACCGCGGATCGATGCATTTATTTTAATTGGATGCTATTTTCCGAATAAACAAAAATAGCATATTGGTTTAACGATTTTGAAAGATCGCTATATCGAGGATTAATTTTTTCTTTTCTTTTGTTTTTTGCATTGAGTATAAATATTCGACGATATTGCTAAACCGCGCCTATGCGCTATTTTTAATAGACATTTTCGTGCTTTTTTTCGTCGTTAAAATTTAAATTATTTTTTTTTTTTTATCAATCAAAATTTAATCGGTTGTAAACTGTATACTGAAAAATCTCCGTAACAGTCTTGTAACCAATGAGTATTTATTAGATTTTTAAAATACCAACTTATTTTTTCATCATTCGTCATTACGAATTATTATTAAAATATATCTTTTTCTTCGTCTCTCAGTTGCATTTAAGATATGGCAATATTAAGTGACATAATTAAAAGTAAACTTTAATATAAAATCATTTATATTTATAGAAATTTAGTACTTTTGTTCAAATTCCAATAATTCTCAAATGAGATCTAGGAACATCTTATTCGATATAAAATATCTTGTTTTTTTTATGCATGATAACTTTTGTCGTTATAAAAGTGACATTTAGCTCATCCAAAAGGCCGCTACATTTATTCGAATCATTTTCTACGGTTAATTTTATCAATCGAAAATAGCCAGTGTATATAAATGTAAGTATATTTTTGTGTACATAAAAATAAAAAGAAGATTTCTCTGTTTAATTTAGAAATTTGTCTATAAAAACGCTAATTTTAATTAAACATATTCGAAAGACCGAATATTATTAAAAAAAACAGCTCATTTCTAAAACGAAAGGTTATATTTGAGAACCGACAGAGAGAGCGAGAGAGAGTCCCAACTACGGGTCAGAGATTTTAATGAAATTTTTATAGCTGAATTTTCTTTTTTTAATTTACCAGATTGATTCATTTTTTTGTTTCTTTAATGAACTAGAATGGGCCTCAAATATGTTAAAATAGAGACGCCAAACAAGTAAAAATAAATTGATATATTGTATATATATATGCTATTATTATAAATGTACATATATGCAGGGAACGATTTCACGAGATTTCAGAAATGCCTTCATTTTATACGCATTATATTACATCGTATGCGAGACAGGAATTAGGATTTTGCTCGGGTGGCAAACGAAATTCGAGCGAAAAAAAAGCCAATTACGCGCATTGCAGCATCGGCCCGAGAATTTAACGTTGGTTTTTCCGTAATAACGATATAAAAAAATCCCCCCCCTCTCTTCTAGTTCCCTTTTGCCGTAAAGCGTAACGCTTCTCGGTGTCGCAATCCTGGCCTTCTCCCTGTCGATTCATTATTGCCCATGGATAAATCCCGCCGCAGATGCGTGTGTGTGTGTGTGTGTGTGTGTGTGTGTGTGTGCGCGCGCGCGCGTACGCGCACGTGCATGGATGTGTTAACGCGCCACGGAGTTGCAAGATAGACGCTAAGCGACCGGCTCCCTCCTGCGCTGTGCAGCCGGCCGTGACGAGGTGGCGCCTCCCTCGGCTATCGCTCGCCTAGATCGGCCGATCGGCGCCGTTGCAGCGGCAGCAGCAGCACCAGTGGCCCCGCCTCTCGCTCTCTCTCTCTCTCTCTCTCTCTCTCTCTCTCTCTCTCTATATATATCTATATATATATATATTATATATATATATATATATATATATATATATATATATATACATCTCAATATTAGTGCGGCGCGAAAAAGCTGGGACACGTATAAAAAGCAGCTGGCGCCCGTCACGATATCCCCCTCTTTATCATTCCCTTTCTTATTGTACACGCACATATTGCACGCGCGCACACGTCTCAGCGCCGCGCGTTATTCGCCGCGCATGCGCGCGCATTTCATTTATGCTAATAGCGCTGTAGGTATATATGCACTGTGAGGGGCAAAAAATCGGCTATATATATATATACACACATGGTGCAAGCGCGGTTGAACATGCGTGTTAAAGCATTTATGCTCTATTAGTCGTGGGCTTTTTTGCGTTTTGTTATTGTTATACGTGTATGCATCCTACACACGCACACACACACACACACGCGCGCGCACGCGTGCGTAAACAAAATCAAAAATGTAAAAGAATTTGAGAGCCGTTCAGTAGGCGCACCGATTTTTTATATTTTCAGAACGAACACAAACGATGCGATTTCGCCTAACGCTTGCGCTGAGATTATAGCAATAGCAAATAATATCGAGATTAATTAAATAAATACATAATGAATAGCAGTGAAGAACTATATGTGCAATTGTCTAAGGCTTGGCCATATTTCCTCGAGGTAATTATCCGACGGATTATATCTATCATCCAATCCGTATAGATTGTCCCAATAGCAGATCGTTGGGAAACTAATATGATAATTGAATCTACAGTTGTCTTTCTGGCAATATGTTATGTAGCAATAACAAAAGCGTAGTTCTACAGGTTCACTACAATAACAAATTATGAAATACAATAACAAATTAGAACTGCAGAAAAATTTTTGTAATTTGTAATTGTTCGCGCCAAGGTTGATAAAATAGACAACACTCGGTATAATGATATCTATAATCCTTTTTGCTTCAATTCAAAAGCCTTATTTATGCAGGACAATCGATTCTAATTAAAAGAGCAATGCAGGTTGGAAGATTAGCTATATTGAATAATGTAAATAGAAACAAGTTATATGGAGGTATTGATAAAGTCGTATTCCTTGCGGTTTCAGAAATATCGAAGAAATAAATTTCATTATAAGAATTTATAAAATTAGAATATAGAAATTATAAATATAGCCGCTACCATACTTTTTTTAACATTTTTGTTTCAGTTTTGTTTAATTTTTGTTTAATTTGTGTTTTTCTTTAATCCAGAGGACGAAAAATTTTGTTAACATTAAATTATTAATCAATTTAAGATAAATTAAATAACTCGATTAATTACTTAGCATTTGGAGTATTTTTCATTACTGACCTATAAGATTTTTTAGGGGATGGAGGATTATACTATTTTTAGAGCGATTTATAAAGAAGGCACGTCAAAAAGAAAAAAGTAAATATCTTTTGTACAACTGTTCGCAGGATATCAATGAAAGCTAAGGTATAAAACTGTGATAAATTTGATAATAAAAATAAGTAACGACGATATTTTTATTAAAAAAAAATTCGCACAAATAATGCATTGTAGCAGAAGTCGTATAAACATAATCTAATAATTCAATAGAATAAACAACGAATCATTGTTCTAAATAATAATTTACTCGCTTTCGGCGAAAATATAGCAAAAAAAAAAACTATATATCTTCGCCTCGTTTATCCCCCGGAATAATCTTGTAATATTCTATTAAAGGAAGTCGGGATCAAACTGGAATTCCTCCACGTAAGAAAAATTTAAGAAAGTTAAAGCCGTCTTAAGTGGATGAAACATGTAATAATACGTATTTTTTCTTTTTCTTCATTTTATTTTTGGAAAATGTTAGTTAATAATATGGATGTCTATATCTTAGTCAGATCTAGTAAGTATAAGTCTTACATTAGAAAATCATTAAAATTACTGGTTAGAACCTGTAACCTGAATCTGTATATATATATATATATATATATATATATATATATATATATATATATATAGAGAGAGAGAGAGAGAGAGAGAGAGAGAGAGAGGAGAGAGGTTGAGTATATATAATTCTATTAAGATAGATACATCATTATAAAAGTAATAATTTTCCGTTAAATTCTACAAGTTTCCATTTGGAATCCCCTCAATATCTATATAATAGCTGGTAAAAGAAACGAAATACCAGTCTTGCGTAAATTGACAAACGGGAGGCTCATCGATCAGCTGCGTCATTTACACTTCGAATTAAGTGATAATGAGCATTATATACGGATCCCACAACCGCGCCACGGGGACACCCGATCGATCGGAATTCCGTCGAGCGATCTCTCGAATACCCGTTGAATATATATATATATATATATATATATATATATATACCTATATACATATATATACATTTCGTGAAAAAACATTACGAGCCTATACACGAATTACGAGCACGAGATACTCGATTGCAGTATAATAGCGTTGGCACGTGTTCTTATTGCCTCGCCGTACCGTTATAACGTATATAGTGAACAAGAGCGACGAGATTTCGTATTATATATATATATATATATATATATATATATATATATATATATATATATATATATAAATGAATCCAATTGCGGCTATTTCGAAGAAGGTGTGAAAAATAATATTAAGATCGAAGAAGCTGTAATGGTGCAGCATCATTGATAATAAGAAATTGAACGTTAGTGGAATTTGGAGTGTATAGAACTACGATTTTGCAATTTTTTTTCTTCCTCAAGAATATCACGCGAGTGCTACATGGAGTATGGATTTTTTCGATGCGATTATTGGGCCTGAACAGTCGTAAGTAAGTTGACTTCTTTAAGGACTTTAAGAAACAAAAACAAAAGAATAGAAATGTGGCAGCAAGGCATCGAAATGTTAAAATAACACAATGGTACAAAATATATGCAATATTTATAAATGGATGATTTGGCGAAACATATTACCATAACTATACAATTTTATATATATTCCTTAATTATTTACACATTTATATCCATTTTACATGTACTCTTCTGATTAAAACGAACGGCGAATTTTCTTATATTTTCGAAATCCTTATTTATTTTTCCAAATAAATTTCATTCCCTACAAAGTAATCTCCGTCCGCTGCAATACACTTATGCCAACGATTTCACCAATCATTCTAGCACTTGCTCTTAAGGTTCTCCCACGGAATCGTCTCCAAAGTACGAAGTGATTCGACTTTCATCTCCTCAGTCCGGTCGAAACGATGCCCCGGAGCGGTCCCTTGCATATTTTTGTATAGCCAGAAGACACACGGCAAGTAACCAGGTTGCGAAAAGATATGCGTCGAATTTTTGGCCAAATGCTCGCGAACGACCAGTGCCGTATGAGATGGCGCGTTATTGTGATGCCAACGATAGAGTCGTTTTGTCTTAGCTCCGGTCTTTTTTTTGGAAACACCCTCACGCAAATGGCGCAAATATTGCTTGTGACTAGTTTGGCCCGTCAGAACGAATTCAAAATGCAGCACGACGATCGAAGAAAACCGTTAACATGACCTTAATTTTCGAGCGACTTTGCCGTGGTTTTTTCGGTCTTGTTTTATCTTTGGTCCGATATTCGCTCGATTGCTCGGTTTTTTCAGGATTGTACACGTAGATCCAAATCTAATCTCCTGTAATAATGCGTCTCGTGATCGGCTGATTGAATGTTTTTGGCACCAATCCGGACTTGGCTCATCTGAGAAGAAAAATGTCAGTCACAATGATTTGAGCTGATCCAAATTATATATCCACGGAATAGACAAGGTCTCGGATTGTTAGGCAACCATTTTGGTGCACAAGTTCTTTGACCTACTCGATGTGATGATCACTAGTCTCTTTTTTTGGTCGATGTGACATCACATGCTTCTTAACAGTCTCTCAGCCAGCTTTGAACTCGTTGTACAACTTTCATACTTTCTTTAAAGACACAGTTCGATCCCGAAGGGATTTCCAGCAGCATTTTCAACCCTTACACAGTACAAATTCGGATTTCGTAAACAAAATATCATGCAACTTCTTTGTTCAATAAATTCAGAAATAGTAAAAATCACCGAATTCATTTTTAGTACCTCGCGAAATGAAGCATCTCTCAAACACTAATCAATATTTTCACGTGAAATTCACGTTACAATTTTATCACAGTAGAACAATATATACGCCGTAGAACAATAGAAACATGAATATAAGAGCATTGCCATCAACTACCGGTCTGAGCTCAAATTCTCCAACATCAATATGTATATAATTAGAAATGGTCATAAAAAAGATTTATTTCAAAACATTTCACCCCGTAGCTGAGAAGCTATAGTTAATATAAACGCGTTAAATTCTTCAGGGAGTGGCTTTGCATTGACGACCGTATATATCCCTATCCATAACATGGTAAAAAAAGGACTGCGCATGCACGACCTTACATCGTCCTCAATAGAAGAACATTGAAACCTCCTGTCTTTCTATATAAATATATATATATATATATATATATATATATATATATATATACATGCGTACACATCGTGCGTATAATACGTTAATAGGTCCCGGAGGATTTGTCGGTGAATCACAAAAAAGCCGGAGGTATTTACTGTAATATTCGATTGAATTAAATTCTCGTATGTGCCGCGTCCGAAGAGGGAGAAGTCGCATTTTTATATACTCGATATAGTAAAGCAGTGATTTACGGCCGTTAATGCGCGTAAGTCGACATGTTTCTCTCTCCCCCTCTCACTCTCTCAGTCATCCTCTCCCTCTCGGATCTTGGACGATAAATAATCAGAAATTATTCCTAATAAGAGAGAGAGAAAGCGAGATAGAGAGAGACAGACAGGGATAGAGAGTAAGAGAGAGAGAGAGAAGAAGACTAAGAGAGAGAGAGAGAGAGAGAGAGACAGAGAAAGAGAGAGAGAGAGAGAGATGTGGAATTGAGACGTGAATAAATTTAAGGTGGGGAATTTAATTATATTGCGCGTAAAGCAATCGGAGCTGCGGTTATACAAATCACGCGCGATTTTCAAATTTATATATAAAAAATCATAACTATATAGTAAATTAAGCCGACGTGTTTGTGAATTGACATTAATTTTAAACTGTACTTTTATTAACGTATAGAAATATCTAAACGGAACGATTTTGATAGAAATTTTAACCTTTTCTTTTAACTTAAAAGAGATATTAAATAATAAATTAGCGGATCAAATTGGCATAAAGTCAAAAGAGAAACATATCTCGAAAGAGAGGCGCATTACAATGTTGGTAGTGAAAAAAAAAATTTTTTACATCGACGATGACGTGCGTCTGGAAAGTCTGTCGAGAGATGACAAGGATAATACAAGAAAAACTAATTTCAACAATAATAACAATAATAGCGCGAAATTCTTCATATTAATGAGATGAATACAAAGATAATTTAATTAACAAATGACAAAAGTATCGCAATAGGATAGAAATTGAATGTTAGACCAGTGTAGAAAACGAATTGAAACAGAGAAGTCTCATGAAAATTTCACGAATATTCATATTATATATATATATCTATAAATCGATGAGATAGCTTTCAGATGAACTCTGATTCTGTTTTTATTGGGTTTGTTTGTTTTTTTTGTTTACAAATGGTAAAACATCCTTTTGTCTGCAATCTAAAATCTGCAGGAAAATGTCTGTATATGACTATTATCTAAAATATATAGGACTGCATAGAACTGCTATAAAATTTTTATAACACAACTTGCAAATGTCGAGTCATATATTGAATTACAAGGATTTTTTTTGAACTCGCCAATTGATTAAGAAGTTGAAAATTTGAAACAGGTTTTGCTATTCAAAACACAAAAGGTATCGTCGTACGTTGAAATCGAAATAAACAGATTTATTATCTTGATAGTACCCCGGGTCTATGCATCGTTCATTAAGTTAAAGTTATCGTTGAAAATATTGAGGACAACAGTACGTCTTACCAGTACAATATTTACTCTATAGATATATACACCACAGGAATCTCGGGAAAGAATGAAAAAAAAAAGAATCCGAACGTAAATATAAATTACGCAAATATAAAAAATCACAGACATCTATAAGTATACACTTGGGTATAATATTTGATTTCCATATAAATGTTAACAGTTATATCGAGTACAGGATTCACGTACAAGAAATATTACTTTACAAGATCCATATAATTCTCCAATTCTCGTTCTCCTTCTCTCCCTCCCTCTGCCTTCTCCTGCTCCCCTGCCTTCGAGCTCTAAGCGCAAATTTCAAACCACAGAGATTCCGATCTCAAAAACTCGCCGAGCGGTTTCAATTATAAAGATCGCAGTAGTAACAGTCCGGGTACAGGAAGACACCGCGTTCTCGTATAAAAATATATCATACATATATACACGCGCTCCGTGCGCATACTTTCTCAGTATGTAATATGTTCGCTATATATCTATATATATATATATATATATATATATATATATATACATATAAAATTTGCCAACAGTAAAATGCGTTTGCCGCAAATGCACAGCAAGCATACGCTCGCGCATACACTGGTGCAGTGCAACGGGCACGCATTGAATTAAATCGAAGACGTTTCCTGCTGAATTTACGGAATTGGCACCGCCATCCGTGGCGCCCAATCATGTTGATGGCATATATATATATATATATATATATATATATATATTATATATATATATATGTATGTATAGACATAAAAACAGTTAATGCTAAATAAATCAACGGTATTTATATACAGCGCCTGGTGATCTACAGATGAATAAATTTTACTTACATTGTATATGTATACGGGGTCGAGGAAAAGACCAGAGCTCAAAGACTCTTCGAAGCAAGTCTTGTACGGAGAACGATCTCGATCAAAATTCAGCGTGACTTTTCGATATATTCACATATATATATATATATATATATATATATATATATATATATATATTTGCAGTCGGGATACTTTGGCGGGAACGCGCGAGAAGTCGTAAAACCGTTCCGGACGTCCCAGCGTAACACTAAATAAAGACGTAAAAAATTTACGTCTTCCATATATATATAAGCGGCTACGAGGAATCTCCCCTCCTTCTTTTTCATCATGAGTACCCGTATACGCATCGCGGTAGCTTTGGCAAAGTTTTTGATCCTCCAAACGCGAAATTTCTCATATATATATATATATATATATATATATATATGTGTGTGTGTGTGTGTGTGTGTGTGTGTGTGTGTGTGTGTGTATACAAATAGATAAATATTTATCATGTTTCCTCTTACATAATTTATTATGTTACTAGTGTTTATTGCACAGTAGAGCAACTGTAAAATAACTACGATATAACTAATTTTAATCGATACATATATAATACAATATAATTTAAAAAAATTAAAGGTCTCGTATACATTTGAAAAAATACCTTTGAAATCCAATAAACAATAGAATAAGCTAAAACGGTGTTGGCATGGGAAAATATTATAAAAAGTATAACAAGAATAATTAAGAGCATGCTTCAATTTCGAAAGAATATCAAATTCGTTAGAATGAATATCGTTTATCTACATATTATAATCGAAAGAGTCTCAATTAGCCGAATTATGGAAAAGGAATTCGTTAAGAATTAAGGGATGTCCCACACATAATTATAATACTTAAAGATATTTGGATAAGAATTGAAAAACTATTCATTGCAATTGTCAAAATATTCCTCGGGAACAGATCTATGATCGTAAAAATAGTTTCTTGGTTTATTGCACGAAAGTCAATATGTGTTTGCCTGCATTTTTACAGACATAAACTCAAATTAAGCATTTTAAATTATTAGGAAGGCACGCATGTAATCGCTATAAAGGATTGCTCTTCGGATGAAACCGACATTATTTTCATCGTGTGATTTTTTTTTTTTTTTTAATATAGAAATACGAACTTTACAGAAAAATGTTTGAAACTTAACAGTTTATTTTCATTTCATATACGCGATATATTGCATAGCTAAACTATTTGGTATAATTATTTTATATTAAGGTTTGAAAAAACAAATCGCAACATGATTAAAATCACGCGTTTCCCTACCAGTAAGCTTCCAGACTCCTTCGTTCGTACTCACGGATAACTTCGCAATTATATTCTAATTTTACTACTATTTGCGCTCGTCGATGGATCGACCGTCTTTTCTTGTGATATTCAGATTGTACTGGTACGCTTTGGAGTACTGGTACATTCTTTTCCCAGAATAACCAGGAACAGATAAGCGTTGGGCATTTGATATTGTTTTTTTTTCTCCAAGTTTCGCGGTTCAAAAAAAAGTGCGATTTTTTTCCCTCGAGAATTAGTTCGTGGATATACTTCACGTGACAGATATTAAAGCCATGGTTAGGCGCTATTTTAAGAGATTAGAACTGTTTGAAACTTGCATAATAGGAACACGTGATTATTCGACAATCATTTATTCGTATACAAATGATATTAATTTCATAAAAAATATTTCGATGGTAAAAAATACTTTTCTTCCACTACCCTAGTAACTTTATTACATCTTTGCAACGATTGAACTAAGCGAGATGAATTGTTTTTCTTTTTTTTTTTAATAATTCTTTTTACATTTATTTTCGATTTCTATATGCCTAACTAATAATCGTTAAATGCCCTTTAATTCTTTATATAAAGAATTTTTAATAAATGTTTGGGAAATTATCGAGTTTCCGCATCGAAATGTACGAATGAATAAATAAATGGAACAATCCCAATACGAAAGTCTAGAAAAAGATTGGGGGTCATGTAGACTGGGGGGAGGGGTAAGGAAATAATTGCACAGATGGGAGAATGAGATACGAAAGGAGTTTGGGACTGATTCTGTTCCGAACGGAAAAATTTATAACCAATTTTGATGCGCATGGATGCCTGTCGGTTGCCAAATCGCGTTGGCAACCAAACAGTAGAAGAAAATAGATATGGTGGCCTGTCTGCTGAGAATGGCTTATATATATATATATATATATATATATATATAATTTATTTATTATATATATATATATATATATATATATATCTATATTATAGATAGAGAGAGAAAGAGAGTATTGGAAATAGGAGATGAATAAATAAAGCGCTTTGATAAACCCCCTTAAAAGTGTATTATGCGTATTCGTTAAAAAAAGTAAATAGATGCGTTTAATGAAATTATTGAGAGTAGGCGAGAGAGAGAGAGAGAGAGACAGAGAGAGAGAGAGAGAGAAAGAGAGAGATAGACGGAAAGACATAGAAGTTGAAAGGAAAAGAAAAAGAAACCGCAATTGTCAACTTAAATAGAATATGCAATAGCAGTGGCGTATGGAAGAACCAAAAAATAACAACCAAGACTACACTACAGAAGTACAGTACGCGAAAGCATGGCTTGGATTAGTAAAACTTCGGAGTTCATGAAAATGAGCCAATGAAAAATTTCTTTAAAAAAAGAAACAAAACTGAAGATTACTTAAATAGATCAATGTGAAGCGTAAGTTTTAAGCGTTATGGCTATGGTTAAGCGTCCTGCAATTCTTTCCACATTGTCGAAAAGTGTTTTACAAGCGGTCATCATTCTAAAGAATGCGCTTTTTATACAGATTCTAATGATAATTGAAGTTTTCATTGTATTTCCGAAGCTGAAGCTGATAAAATTTATCTTACGGTATTGAAATGTCAAAAATTCATAAAGAATGGAACAGAATCATAAAAATTAAATGTGATATGAAAGCATTTTCTTTACGACTATAATAATTATTGTGTTCCTAATAAAATTACCTGTATAATAATTATGAAATTAATAAGAGGAATAAATCTATTTAAATAATTTTTTTAATTTAACTTTCCTTATTACATTGTGCGTTTAATAAAAATGTAAAGAAATCAATTATACGACATTATTATTTTTTTTCTAATCTTCTACGTCGTGATAAAATTTAAATAAATAATTTCAGTACGAACATCTATCTTTTTCTTAATAATAATAAAAAAAAACAAGTTTGCTCCATGCACACTCCGTAATATCGAAACGCCCACGGCTGCCATTTTTCTTTTCACGCGGTGGCGCCCCCGTACACGCGGTGGACGTCGTTTGCTTTGCCAATAATATATATATATATATACCCGTAGAAACCGTATGAACAGAATGCGCAGGGAACGCGAGCGATTTGCATGATTGGCGCCGTGTCTGCGCGCATTCCCGCCTCATTATCGCGGGTGCCGCCAAGTAGTAAAATAGGCAATAGGGCGTAGCGCGCATTTGAGCAATCGCGCTCGCCTCGCGATCAGTTGGCGGCGATTGGAAGGTATATATATATATATATATATATATATATATATATATATATATATGTATATATACAGACGACGCAAATTATGCGCTCGCGGCGAAGTGTTATCGGTCATAGCGTCCAGCATTCGCGAAAGATCTACAATGACATCGACCATCGGATCGTGGAAGGGCGAACGACTTGTCCGCCTATCTGTCTCCTTTTGGCGACCGCGCGTCTTTCTCTCTGCTGACACGCGCCGTGGATACATAAGCCCGGCTGCCGCGCGCCTCGGCGCAATGTAAACAGTCCCATTGGCCCAATCCTGCTTAATTACTGAATTTTTGGCATTCGTACGGTAATCCTATTGAAATTATAGAATGTCTCGTTACGCGCGTTCGACAATTATACGTGGGAAATTCCGTATTGTGAAGAGATATTGAAAGACGGGAGAATGGAGATTTTCCGAGCATCCTCGGGTCCAGCCGCTAGATTCTAATAAGCGCTTATTATCGAACGTGGAAAATAGAATTCGACCATCGAAGTATTGTATGAGAATTGAAAAAGTTTGTCCTTACGAATATATATATATATGAATATAAATGTCTTTTTTTCGCGATAAAACTTTATACGATCTGAAAAGTACATTGTGACACACTGACATTTAATTGGAAAATTAGTTGAAAACTCGTTCTCGTCGAATCTGAAATGCAGTAAATAATAAGAGAAAGAGAACGTTAATGCTCCTCCTCTGTCAGTTCCATTATTGGCCAGTAGTTTTTTTTTCTTTCGTGGCGCATATCCGATGAAAATACATTATGCGAATAAAAGCGAGCTTAATTATCAAAATACCGAATGGAATACGTCGTGCGCTGTCCTCGTGGAAAATCTAATGCGAGTACGAGGTTTAGCGATCGTGTGAGACGCGAGCGCGCGTACGGCGATCTAGATCGGTCGGGTCCTCGCGGGCATTCGCGTGGAAACATCTCCCGTATACACGATAACTGCTGCCCGAGCAGAAAAAAAAAAAACGATACAGGTTCGCCGATCCACCTGGATCGACCTTATCGTCGATCCTCGATCTCCTTCGTTACCTCCCGCGCTTCGTGCACACACACACACACACACACACACACACACACACCACACACACACACACGCACGCACGCCGGTCGCCTCAAGCGCAACCTCTCCTTTCTTCCCTCGGTGCACTTCTCCTTTCGCCGCACCTGCGTGCCCTCGCGTCTTATTACGTCGACTGGTTTATTTATATTCTTGTATGTGTGTGTGTGTCTTTATGTATGCATGTACGTGCGTCTGTGTACTGCAGATACGTCCTATAATTTTACATTTAATGTCCGCGCCTTTTCAATATCGAATGAATCATTGGCCATTCTACTTGAATAACCGATTATTAAAGATTATTATACAATTGTCATATGTGTGTGTGTGTGTGTGTGTGTGTATGTGTGTGTGTAATGAGCAATTTACGCTATTCTTATCTAAAACTTATTCTGATTTAATACAATGTTTCTCAACTATCTACTTATGTATTTCGCACTTGTAGGATATGATCAAACATATATATATATACATATTTATGAATTTGAAAAAATTAGAGGGTTTTTTGTACGTCATTAAGCGCTTGACAAAACTATAGAACGAATTGCAATATTTCACTGATATGGAGTAACATATAGGCTAGGTTTTATTTGAAAATAATTCATAAAACAAGACATTGTAATTGAGGGAAAAAATTTTTGTTATTTATAAAAGAATCGTCTATTACTTCATTAATAGTTTTATTACATCATTGAATAAATATATATGTATATAAAACGAAAACGACCGGTGCTCGTTGGGATCGAAGTGTCTCAGTACTATGTATCTACGTTATTTGGAGCTGATTTATACCGCCCCGATCCCCATATTTGTTAGCCAGATTATCAAAGTCTGCCCGAACCGATCGGACCGCTTAAGAGGGGTGCGCAAAAATAATACGAGCGAACGGACATGGACGAAAGGCGACATCACCCCCCCCCCCCACACGCTCCGCGAACGAACTCGCTCCTATGATAATGATAATGATAATAATTAATACGACGGCCGCGAGTATATAAACGCCAGCCGCGCGTGTCGTTACTTATGTAAATAGAATTTATGTAATTATGCCGTCGAGCGATATGCGCGCCATATAATATTATATACACGCACGCGCGCGAAGTGTCAGTGGTGTACAATGTCGATAAATCATCTCCTGTCGATCGGCGGGGCAGCGGCCTCCCCCGCCGGCCCCTCCCTCGGTCGCCGCTCAAACGCAGCCGCTTTTTAACGCGATCATTATGCGTACGTCTATATTTTCCAATGCGTTCGACATATTCGTCAACCCATCGCGAGCGCACGCTAATGCGCGCATTATTCATTATTCACACGTAATATCCTACAGACGACAAAGTTGATACTGATATTATATATATATATATATATATATATATATATATATATATATATATATATAGCCAGTTTATGATTAAATGCTGGACGTAACTGACATTAAAAAATACAAATCGCGGCGTCGCGTTGTCACCGACCACGTGCATGCAACGTTATTACAAGTGTCTCTACGGTGCGCGCGTCACGTGAGACGGGCGAACGAGGGAATTGGAGGGGCAGATACTTTTCTATATACATATATAAATATGTATATATATATATATATATATATATATATATATATATATACGTTTTGCAATATCAATAATTAATTTGCGATATGAATCGATATTCATCAATAATGCTTGTTCAATTTAAATTTATTCCATCGGGCGTTGTTGTTTTGTATTATTACTTATACTGTAATTGTTTGAAGTGCGTGCATAATACTAGCGTACTATGCGTTGGCATCATAAAAATTTCCGTAGTTTTATAAAAAAAAAACCTAAGAATTATTTTTATCGGTCTTACACTGTGCTCGACCTACACTCGGTCTTACACACTATTTCATATAAAATAATATAATTACAATTACATAATGGCAGTCAGACTATCCTTGTCTATAATCACCCCCGTAGAATCCAAAGGGTGTGTGTAAGCGTTCGTGTGCGTGCGAGCGTGCGAGCGTACGCGTGTTTGTGTTCGCGTGTGCGTGCGTATAAGCATTTTTGAATGTATACCCTGTGGTGGTGCTGAACGAACTTACCGAGAAACGCAGTATAATAATTATGTCGGATTAATGTGAATTAATATCTTAGACGCGGTATTACGAAAAGATACTTATTTGCAGTAAATTTCATGCAGCGGTGAGTTGCATATTCCAATCTGACGTGGAGTTTCTTTTTTTTGTTTTTTTTTTCTTTTTTTTTGAATAAATGAAAAATACACCTTCGATTTCTCCCTATTAATTTTATTTATTTATCAAATGTTTTCATATATATTTTCGTTATGCATATAATATGCATGCTTCGTACGATAATACATTCTAGAATATATATATATATATATATATATATATATATATATATATATATATGGGTGTGTGTGTGTGTGCGCGCGCGCGCGCGTGTGTGTGTGTGTGTAAATATATGACTATCTAAAGTATTTGTGAAATTAATCCGATGAAAGAGTGTATATTGATGTTAATTAATAAATATATCAATAAATTATAATGAAACATATTTATATAATGATATTACATATTTTAGCCGATGGCTCTCCCGTTAATAAAAAAAATCATAGTCCGTGGCGCCTTGTTCATAAATTACGAGATTCTAGTGTGTGTTGTAGTGAGTTGCCTGGTACATATGACAGTTATTGCGCATAGAAATATTCGTGATTTTCTCTTACTTTATACTTTTCATATCGGAATTATATATTTATAATATATATAGTAGTTTTCAACACATGTACAAGCAAACAGCATTTACGTTTTGAAGAGCGTATGTTATGCTATATACTTCTATATTGCATATATTTGCTATATGTCTTCTGGTATGATTTTGATCGGACTTTGTTGCCTTTGTTGCTGGGGAACATTTGATAGAAATAATTCCAGAATATTTCAAATTCCTTTTTATTTCCTCAATTACTGGAAGAAATATTTTCTCGATTGAAGTAAAATTTGTTGAAATTCGATTAAGACAAAAGATTTGTTACTTACGATATCTTATATTTTACGTGAATTTATTACAAAGTCTCCGTCCTCCCATCGATCCCTTCGGTTTCAGAATCAAGAGAATTAGCGGCAAAACCGCAAAATTCGAATTATCATCGAGGTCGTTCAATAACCTATGCGACGTTTCGTTTGAAAAAAAAGAAAATCATCGGTTCCGATATAAACTCGATTGTCACCCACGGTTCATCCCCAAAACATTCCGATGTAATTGTCCGACATTCCGACGGGGGCTGGTTTCACATAAATCCCGGACTGAATCAATTTTCCACGCCATAATGCTTTATCCGCAAAACCGTTCTCGCCATGTTCAATCTATCCATAGGGCTCTAGAATAAGATTCTGTCCAAAGTGCCTTATGTAAATGAAATTCCGATAAACAATAATATCGCAATCAATTCGCGTACTGATGTAGCGTAATTATTTGTGAGCAAAAACAAAAAAAACAAAAAGAACAATGTTACTTATTACTAATAAATCCGGAAGGCACCATATTTAGAAAAGTACAGAATGATCTGTGGCGGATAATATAGTCAGTTTAGACGCGGTTTTTAATAAAGTAAATATAACGGCATATATATATATATATATATATATATATATATATATATATTATAGATAGATAGCGACGAGGAACGCCGTTGTTTAATTCAGACCATGTAAGGATGCGCTCGAGCTTTTCTCCACCACACTCGCAATTCCACGCGCAAATTCTCCATCTGCTCGGCTAAAAACTGATAGCCCCGTCCATATTCAGCTCCAACGTGGAAGCGTTGGATAGTGGAAGCATATTGTAAATCTTAGTACTGGCAAGGATTAAAGATTATTTAAGGGCCATTATCCATCTAACCGAACGTTAGAAGGAGATTATGCAAAGGGATGCGAAGTATTGCTTTTGCAGAGAAAAATTGATTGACTTTAAGCGCCACGGATTTGTGCAAATATCCTCGACTCGTAGAATCCGCGGTTTGTATAACAGTCGCCAGAGTCGACAACTTTTAAGAGGAATTATGTATTCGCCGCTTTGTTTCCATTTGTTCTTGGAGAATGTCGATAATGGAATTTTCTTCACCATTCTAGGGATGGAACCTGTACAATTTTCAAACAGTTTTTTTCTTTAATCGTTACAATACAGACATTCTTATCGCGTTCCATTGTTGATAATGTACTCGCTTTTGAGAACTTCGTTCCATTGCTCGTAAAATATAACTTTAGTTAATTTTTTATTTTAAACTTCTTATTCTAATCGATCTAACAAATCAGCAATAAATGCTACTATATATCAATTAATTTATCAAATAGCTAAAACTATGAAAATTGACTAGGGATGAGTGTAACGTATAACGTAAGCAAAGAAAAATAAATAAATTTATCCGTAAGTATCTGGCAAAATTAAAAAAAAAATCGAAAGAGTTGTGTACCGCGTAAGATCACGAGCATCGTGATGTTCTACAGAAAAGTCTATAGGCCGAAAGTTTCTTAAAAATTTTGTTTTTCAAACCTTTCTTCAGTTGGTGCGATCCCGTCGCTGCGACTACCCGCGACCTGGTGTGACGCCGCTCAGGCCCCTCGCGATTCGCTGCGAAACCCGGCGCTAGCGACCAAGTCTTTGGCATTTGAACTTTTTTCCAACTGCGCGCAACGTAACAAAAGTAACAAGAGTCTAAATGACAATCCATGATCACCGATCCGTGGTGCGATTCGGCCGATGTGACCGAGCCCCGCTCTACCTCAAATATTTATTCATGAACAATCCGGTACTTTTTCAAAACGTTCTAAATTATATATATATATATATATATATATATATATATATATATATATATAATCTAGTTGAACGATAAATCCTAGCGAATCGTGCCAGTCTCGCGGGGCCAACAATTTGTAAGCGTTTGTCCGGCGCGCAGAATTTTCCGTGCGAGAGCGTATTTATCAAGATCTATATAATATTTATATACAGGTAAATGTATACTAATGCGAGAGGCGTAGATAAGAGATCTGATTTCCGGTTTTCTTTCAGCGTTCAAACTCACTTAGAACTACACGCACATATAGAAGCATAAAAGGAGAAAACGTTGCCGTTCCTCTATCCTTGCCGCGCAGGTAATCTATCAAAATCTTGTGTGTGTATATATATATATATATATATATATATATATATATATATGCGTGAATGCATATCTGTCGCCGTTCAAAGACTGCCATACACGTGTGCATATTGTAACCCATGGCGCGTAAACTTTCCATTTCCCGTCTTTTTTATTCGCCTCATTCATTTTTGACATTTTTTTCTTCTCCCCGACGCGCCCCGAATAGCTCGTAAATATTTTTTTAATTCTCCGATTCTTTGCAAAAGTCCAGTATGTCCGAATTGACGGCAAGTAATTCCAGTCTTTTCGATGACTGGCTAAAGCTGTATCCACGATCATTTTTCCTGATTGGTTTGAAGCACAAGTTGCCTAAGTGATTGAAAATATAATTCAGAGCGATAATATTTAGTGTACGGTAGTTTCCTGTACAATGCTGACACGTGTAATAAAATTTACTGTTACAAACATATCGACGTTGAAATATGACGTGTATATAAATTTTATATAAATGTAACTTATATAGTAGAAATTCAGTAGACCGACCAATATCTTGTTCTAAATCCGCTCTCTCTCTCTCTCTCTCTCTCTCTCTCTCTCTCTATATATATATATATATATATATATATATATATATATATATATATGTTTATAATCACTTTATGTATCTCCTTTGAGTTTAATGTTTTATAGTCAATTGGGATTGATAGATCCCCTATATAATGCTGCTATTTATGTCCACGTTTTGTAATGGTGATATACGTATAATCCGGAGTATATTTCATGGGTTTAAAGTTTTAATTATGTATGTTAAATTAATTTACAGTTTTAATGAGGTCGTTAAGAATTTTAGTAAGGCAATTTGGAATTTTTATTCATGCAATATCGGGTCAATAATTAAGCCATAAATATTAATATCTGCCTGCTGATTATGATATATTAAATAAAAGACAATTAAAAATCGATAATTTTATTAGCATTTTCAAACAGTAAGCTAATAGACGGTTAATAAAAAATATATGTAATATAAAAGTGTATTATTGAATCGATACTTCCGATGGCTTATTAACGTTATTCTGTATTGTAAAAATAATAAACTAAATGATGTGAAAGAATTGTTCATTTTTTGTTTACGAGCATGAAATTGGATAACCGAGGGAAAAGAAGCCATAAGTGAAAAATTTGTCAGTTTTCATAATGAGTTCTGCGACCGATTAGCCGAGTCTTTTATTACATAACGAGCGAAAGTACAAAAATACTTTCGGTAGTTCGTAGCAGGCTTCAATTCAATATTATTCTTTCATAACTGACCTACTCATTTTGCAATTATATATGTATATATATATATATATATATATATATATATATATATATATATAGCCTTTGTATGCAACCTGTATGCAGTGTACATGCAGGCTGTTTGCGCACTCTCGCGACATCAGATACGGGATTAAGTCGATCAATTATTTGGTTTTATTCTTTTTGTGTGAATAGACATTTATTTTAGGCGTAAAACAATACTATACCAATATTGGATGTAGCATATATTATACCGGTATCAAGTGAAAATCGATTTACAACGTAATTATGTGACTTTGTTGGAGTCTTTGCCTAACATATTTGTTTTCTCTATATAAATAATTCAGTGCAATATGCTTCATATCAATATAATATTATTCTGACACTTAATTTCTAGACAATTATACTCCTCCCAAAGCTAATTGACGACTAGGTGAATTTTTTTGTTCATCCATCGTTAACATCGAAAAATGGATTTCGAAAAGTTCTTCAGTCGTTAGACAATCTTTGTCATATTTACCGAAGGGTCATTGTCTTACCGAAGAATTCTCGCAGGTAATATTGGACAACACACCCTGTACCAACTGAAAGGGAGCCCGTAGTCAGATGACCAACCACAGTGTCGATTTAATTCTATAGATTAAATGAATATAGATTAAAATTATAAAAGTTGAAAATTTTGTCCGAGTTATTGAATCTTGTATCGCCCGGAAAATAATATTTCCATCGATGCTTGCTTCGGATTAATGATTTTTTAAAATTTAGATTTCGACTTTCCATCCATCGACCAGGGTATGTTCTAATTTGAAATATAACTGAAATCGTTAAATCTATTAGCTATTTGGAATGAACATATAGACAAGATAATCAACTATCAAGTGAAAATCATTAACTAGTATGAAAATAGAAACGAAATGCGCAGATGATAATCATAATTATAATCGATCATAGAAGCCACCCTAGCTCGTAAGATCTGAGCCAGTTCTTAGCATCGAATCATGTCCAAATCTTCTGGTATGCTCGACCCCAAGATATACTTTTGGTAATATTCGGGTCGGTTGAAAACCCGATTTATATAAGGATCAAGTAGTAAATGAGTAAGACGGCCGACTGTGATCAGTTGGGATAGATAGTCTCTATAGGCATTTCTAAAAGTTCGCTGTAATCATGACGCATGCATCAATCTTAGAATTAACAGTTTGTCGCTAAAATTAGACAATCTTTCGACTTCTGACCTTTTATACTATCCGGGCATAAAGTCAGTAGCCAGTATCGGTGTTAAAGCCAATAAATGTAGTTTCCAGCCTTGGATGGAAGCTTTTACATACAGTGGCTGTACAATCTGTAAGTATCCTTGACCTCGAAAAATTTAACGAAATTTCGAGAAAACCGTCCTTCATCGTAACAAGTTCGATGCCAAGTTCAACCACAGTTGGAAGTGTTAAAACAGAGAAAGAGAGAGAAAAAGAGAGAGAGAGAGAAAGAGCACCTGCTTTTACGAGCGCTGTTACGCACCGATCGCAGTTGTCTTGGCAGCTCGCGCAAGTGTAACGCGACGGAATAACTCGAAGGGACGTCCGCAGAAAATTAAGGTTAAATGTTCCAGTGAGCAGCCGTGTACCAGTAACTCGTCATTGCGAGATGTATTTTAATTATTAATAAGATTCAGGAATAAAATTCAAATATAATTACAGTGGCTAACAATTATCATAATAATAATCTCGTTTGATATAATTTGTTCTTAATATTTACCACATGTCTATAAATTATAAAAAAGTATTTCACATTCTTCTGGTGAATTTTCCTCAGAAATATTTCACATTTCTCAGTTGTAGAGTAGAAAAGGTGGCAAGATTCTTAAGAATCCAAAAATAACATGAACACTAATAATATTATTATTGAAAAAAAACTTGTTCCACGCAACGAGATGTATGCCTTCAAGAATCAAAGATGCGAATTACGAGTCAAAGCGGAGGAGAGAAGTGAGTGAATGCGAAAGAGACATCGAGAGAGTGAGAGAGAGAGAGAAAGCGACAGAAAGAGATAAAGAGAAAGAGAGAGAGAGTGTGCAAATAAGTAAATGAGTTCAGCGTATCAGTGCGGAAGTCCACAGAGGAGCACAACAAACTAATGCATCCGACTCTGCATTATACATTCTTTCGCGGTACATTAGCGCCCCTGATGAGCGCGCAGTTCCGTTTAAAGCCGCGCAGGTGCAAATATCCCAGAAGCGGTCTTCTCGGTATATTTTTATATTTGCATTTTTCAAGCGTCAAGCATCGTAACGCCGTTTCGTAATATTCACGCGCGCGCGGGCGCGCGCACACACACACACACACACACACACATGAATCGCTCAAGAGCACGGGAATAACGGATTTCGAGAGGGAAACCGACGCGTCCGTCCCCAAGACTCCCGGGACTCGCCTCCCTAATGGTTGGCGCGAGAGCGCGTACGAGTTGTCCCAGTTGTTTCCAGACGCGTACAAATTTGTTTTTAAATGGCGCCGCGAGAACGAGGAGCGAGCTGTAAAATGCGCGACGCGAGCGCCCCGGGTACCGTTTTCGAAATTGTCGCGTATATATATATATATATATATATATATATATACATTGGTTGCATATTATGGATACACATATATACAGACCTTGAATAGTAAATCATTGTGTACCTTGTGCAGTGAACTTTGCGCAAATATAAAATGGGACGTGCGCAAATTGTCGCGTATGGTAAAAAGTAAGAATCCAGGAATCGGCAAATGAATGCAAATTTTATCAATTTTCCTTTGCTCAAATGGCGCTTCTTCAGATTTATTTTAAACTGACTATACCGTTTGAAATAATCATTTTTAATTTCCTTTGACTTTATATGTAGCAATCGAGTACCTGATCGTCTTAGACACATCAAATTCATGATTTATTGTACGATTATAATAATATCGATACCTTTTCACTGATACGATAACATATATGTTTATAAATTGAGTACTAATTCTATAATTTTTTACTGGATTGTCGAAAAAGTAAAATACACCTGATTAAATTAAATATATGATAATAATGTATCGAAATTTAAACAAATTTCATTTTATTCATGGATTATAAATACATAAAGGATGATTTTGAATCCACACAATGATTTTATCAGGCACCCATATTGTTATTTCAAAAATGTTATTTCATACGGGATTTAATTAAAAATAAATGTAAATAAGCTCCATTTTCATTCATTCGTTCGTCATACTTGATGCATATAATCCACATCGAAGTGATTGGCTACCCGGTCATTGTAGACTCACCTTGTAAGTATTGTAAGAATCTATTGGCCTTGGTTATAACAAATTATTTGAAATCAATGCAACGTATACGAACCTTATCATTACAAATAATATGTAAAGAATTCTCTGAAATAACTTAAAATATCTTATTTGTAAAGAGCGATATAAAACAGTCACTAATTACTTGACCCAGTATAGTAATGTTTTTTTCAAATTCCCGAAAATAACAATGATAATACAACGTAAACTAATAATATTGCGACATCGTCAGAGTTATATGATAAATTCATCAAACATTGTTCATAAATTGGCTTATATTATTGCTATACCCTCGTTGTAAAAAAAAAATACCGTTTCTCGCCATACTAGCAGATTTTGTTAGGGAAAAAAAAAACAAATATCCTCTCGACTTATTATTGAATTCCATCGCTCGGTCTCTTTCCTCATCTCTCCCTCATACTACGGATAATATAGAACTAAATATATCTAGAGCTATACAAACACACGAGAGATAGCAAAAAATAAAATTTTAATTCAGCGTCGATCGCGGCCGTAAATTTCGAGATATTTATAGTACTGTATATTATGACTCTTGAGAGGGGGGGGGGATAAGATAAAATTGAAATATACGCGATTGTATACACACGGCAATATTTAAATCTTCGCGAATGACCGATACAATCTCATAAATCCAGACGCGCGTGCATTGAAGGGTTTACCACGCTCCGAATTTTACTTTAACGCATATTTAAAAGACGCATGCAAATCGGTACGCGCGCGCGCGTGCGCGTATGTGTGTGTGTGCGCGCGCGCGTCTGTGAGGACGCACGTAAATCCGCGCACGTGCGACAGCTTATATATTCGCGCCTAAAACGCGCAGCGGCAGAAACTTCAAAGGGAGAGGAGGAGGGAAGGAAAGAGCGCGCGAGCGCGAGAATATTTTTGGCGTCTCGCGTCCTTAATATGATTTATCTACGTCCGTTCGCAAAAATCAGCCGTGAAATTGTTTCTTAATTGGCTTTTACTCCCTGTCCGTTTCGCTCTTGTTGACTCTGTCTCTCTCTCTCTCTCTCTCTCTCTCTCTCTCTCTCTCTTTCTCCCTCTTTATCCATCTATCTATCTATGTTCTTCCGCACCTCTCGACGTCCCGTCAGAATTGTCAAACGGATCCACTCGAATTTTACGAAGCGCAACGGTGCGAGGGAAAAAGAAAATTAGAGTCGGTCTCCCCCCCCTCCCTCTATCTCCCTCTCGCGCTACTTCGGTGAATCGCTGCGTGTCCCCTCGTTATCTTACGATAAACAGAGACGCGACAATCCATGACGAATTATTATTTGTCAGGACTCGTTCCATAACTCCATTGTATCCTCGGTCATATCTTCCGCTGATTTGACTCGGTCTCATAATTCCTCAGCATGTGGCGGAGGGGGGGGGGGTGTTTTTATTTCTTTAGCGCCCGACGCGCGTCAACGTCTAATATGGCAATTATATAAGTTTTATCTTTTTCCTTTTTTTTCGTTCTTCATTGGCGAGGGCCACTGAATGGACGTTTCGGAATTATATCGAGAATATGTGAGCAGGTATATACGAAGAAAGTTTAATTAATCATCCATCAGCTTTTCGTTTCGCTTTATATATGTATACATACATATATATATATATATATATATATATATATATATATATATATATATAGAGCGAGAGAGAGAGAGAGAGAGAGAGGGGGGGGATATATACATATATATATATGCAACGGTGAAATTTAATCGAATAACGCGCGCAACTGTTCGGAATAAATTATACGTATATTTTCTAGATCAAAGACTCTTTCCCGTTTTACAATATTTGAATATTCAGCTTTATGGAATATTGTTCGAATTGAATCGCTATAAATAAAGCGAGAAACCTATAAATCATCCCTCCCGCTCTCTGCACCCTGAAAAACCGGGTTTGGAAAATACCACCGCGACATTATGTCGTTTCGAAACACACATGCACACGCACGCGCGCACACACGCACACACAAACACACACGTGCGCGCGCGAACTCACATACGTTTAGACTTACCCGCTGCGTCGACCGTGTGATAAAATCTCGCGAATAAACCTTAATGAACCCCGTGCCCGTACGAAGAAGCTCGGTCGTTGCGCGCACGCGCCCGACTCGCCGACGCTCGCGCGGTTTCCAATGCTTTTGTCGTGCTTTAATCGCGCCGGTCTCGTGATTCTCCGTTAATTATCCGTTGATTCACCGCAAAAAACATCCCGCTCTATAACGGTCAGCGAAGAAACTTACCCCAGCCAGCTGACTCACGCGGAATTTTCGCACTCTAACCCCTACTCCCGAAGGTTCAATGTAACCCCTACTAGATCCTGATTACAATAATTCGAAAACAAAGCTTGTTTTTATGAAATTTTAAGGCTGGTTTTTTTCGCGTGTCATAGTTTTTTTTCGTCATTTTTGATAACTGGCAATTTCGACCGCAAAACAAAATTTAGAGAAAAAATTTTTATTGTTTTGAAATGAAGATCTTTTAAACCGAAGATCACTTGGAGGCTAAAAAACGGCAAATTCTGTATCCACTCGTATTTCTATCTAATTCTTATTTACCTTTTCCCGAACAGCGGTAAATTGTTCTACAGGATATATACCTGATGAGCATTATCAGATTTTTATCAGCAATCGTCATTGAGCTACTAAGAAAAAATAAATATATTTTCACTATAGAGTCACGCGTGTTATCTGTAGAAAATTTTCTCAGTTACGTATGTTATTTGTACACATTATGTTGCAGCTGCGTTAAAAGCCATTTGGACTTCCATATATTAAAAGCGAAAAATTGTTACAGACTTAGACTACGCCCAACGATTCATAGAGATAAATTTTGTATTATACATGCTTCGCACTGGATTTAAAATTCTATATTCAGGGCTAGAAATCGAAGTATCGTTATGGGGACCGCGACATTTTTCGTCCTCAGCTCGGAATAAAATTTAAGGTGCATGCTAAAATTTCTTGCGTTAATTTTCCGCCATAAAAACGTATCTCGGTCGATCTTTTGGACCTCGGAGCTTTTATTCGTTCCGACGTACCGATGGCTTACGATATAGTTACAACCGATACACATTTATATGACTCCGAGCGTGTGTATTTTTTCTGAACAGTTCGGGAAATAGTAGGCAGAAAAATCTACGAGACTTCATAATGAAAATTGCATTATGGAATATAGTCGCTAAGGAAAGTAATCGAAAAAAATATATACTGTTCTCGCGAAGGTTGACCTTCGAACATTAGTGGAAAATTGGTGAGGGGAATCCGTCAATTACACAGTACTATGTGAAACAATTTTCCTGCCGCAATATTGGGTTGAATTATAAAATTTTCTTTTCACGAACAACTCACAACCCCACCCACCCAGTACATATATATATATATATATATATATATATATATATATATATATATATATCAACGAAAGTTAGCAAGGCGCCGGGCAATATATTTCTTAAGAGTCGGGAGCTTTTATAACCTTCCTCCTCGTGTTTACATGCATGCCCGGCACGAGAGAGAAAGAGAGTGAGAGAGAGAGGAGAGAGAGAGAGAGGGAGTAAGAGCGGGTGAGGAGCAGAGGCAAAAGATCAACCCTCTCTCTAGCCTCCACTTGCCACCGCCATCCACTCCCTCTCTAAGATTGCTCCAACTTTTGGTCCGACGCCAAACAATGCGTAATAAAGTATATCCGTAAAGCCCCCCCTGTCGTTTTTACGACCGTAAATAGCTCTTTTTTTCTTCTTTTTCACTTCTTCTTTTACTTCTTCTTCTCCTTCTTCTTCTTCTTCTTCTTCTTCTTAGGCCAGCTCTTGTTCTCGAGGCGCGGTTGACTATATATGGTCTATAGGTGTGTGTGTATATATATATATATATATATATATATATATATATATATATATATATATATATATATATATAATATGGATGCATTAAGGGGTATAGCGACATTCCGCGCGAGTATTAGTAATCCCGCTTACGCTCTGTTGTACCGCGTGCCTATACGATCTGTACGAGGAAAAAAGTAAAATCGAATAAAAAAAAAGAAAGAAAAAGAGAAAGAAAATGCAAAGCTCGCGTTTATACGCATCTGCTCCAGAAATCCGTCTTGATGCTGATTTCACGGCTCCCTTGCATTATCCTTGGCTAATGCAACTATCCTGAAACACCTTTTGCTATATACAAGTTGATACGCTTGGATTCAATATAGATGTATATAGATCACTGATAAACAGCAAGTACTGAATAAACAGCAAGTGCTCCGCTGTATCTGGAAGTGCAGTTTGAATTGTCATGCTTGCAATGCTATCCTTCATTTGTCAAACCAAATGGCCATTAAAATTAGATTGAATTAGAAGATATACGAAAGTTTGCGCGGTATATACAGCGGCGTCATCGGGCCGCTAAAAAACGGATTTTTTAATTCTGCATTATATATATATATATATATATATATATATATATATATTGCATGTGAAACTTTAGGAAAGTTGTATTTATAAATGAATGCGGGGATCCAATAAAAAAGAAATACTGTCGTGTGTCAAGTGAATTTGTTTGTATTTCACCGTAGGATAGCAATTAAATATATGAAATTAAAAAAAATTTACTTCTTCACTCTTTAACAGGTTTGAAGCTGTATTTCAATATGTGTGTGTGAGTGTGTGGGCGTGTGTAGGATAAATTGATTATTTATATATTTATACTGCGAGATGCAAAAGTCTCTTGTCTAGACATTGTTTACAAAATATTTATAATGCAAGCGGCACATAAGCGTCGCGGGGAATTTGAAAATAAATTTTTTCTTCAGACCCGCGCCGACGTAACGCGCTGCAGTGACAAAACAAAGCCATTATTTAAACGCGCCGCGCCGCCACCCCCCTCCCCCCCCCGCGCTCCGCGCCACTCGTGATTGCGTGCGTGTATATATATTTTGACGCGCGCACGCCGTGGCCATCGAGAGAGGGGGAGGGGGAGCGGGCGTGCGAAAATTGTTTTCGGTATCGCTTTCGCGCGACGACCATAAATTAACAAATATATTTTGTTTTGTCTCTTTCGGTGATTAACGAAAAAAAAAAAAAAAAAAAATTTGACCAATTGAAAACTTGTATATATATTTATGGAGCGAGCTGATAATAAAGCTTATATATATATATATATATATATATATATATATATATACATTGTTGAACAATGAGAATAGTGCAATAGGAAAGCATATAGTAAAACGTCAAGGGCGAATTACTATAGACTTGCATAGATATTAGGATTCTTTATCGTGATAATATCGCCCGATTTTATAGATTGAACATTGTATTGGTGGTGCAAGATTGAAGCAGAAGAATTTCACTCTTTTTTATCTATGTATATATCTAACTCTACCTCCTATTACTTTTTGTTTATAATAAATATGCCTCTCCTTTTTTTCGTCAACGTCTCTCTAAAGTCTTTTCTGCTTGAGCAAAAGCCCCCCTCCCCCTCTCCCTCCTCCGCACCACGAAAGACGATAATTATCAATTATTTTGAAATCGTCTATTTAGAAATGAAATTGTCTTTATAATTATTTAAAGAGTCCTCGTTAAATTTGTAAAATAACAAAGTACACAATAGACGCTAGATCACGATGAAAAATTTAATACGATCCGAGGCCCAAATTCTCGACGTTAACTAATGAGAAACAATTATAAATTTTACATTAAAATACAAGACATTAACGAATGAGAATCTGAAGAGAAATTGTAATAATAAGTTATTCTGTTTGTTAAAAATATAAACATACATTATAAATTGTTAGTATTTATGCTTCATATAAGCGTGTGGCTTCTAGATATAATATAATTATAATTGATTTGTGTTTTGTAGGTGAGTTGCGGATATTCATAAGGAACTTAATCTTTCTAAGCCGAAAGTTTCTGAACAAAAACTAAACTGCTTTTATGCCGCCTTCTACATGTAAGTAGATTTTACAAAATAACTTGGCGCGTATATATAATCGTTATTTCAATTAAACCAACGGAGCGGGAATGAAATTTGTTTGTTATAAATTCGTCTAAATTATTATTAAATTGCTTGTATTAAATAAAAATTAACGCGACTGTTTAGAATATTTTGTCTTTTTTCTTTCCATATTATATATTAGATAACATCAAACGTTCCTTAATTAAATATAATAAAATATTAACGATTCAAATTATATTAAATTATATCAACGACACGCTAAACATTTAAAGAGAAATATACTGAAAATCGTATTTAGTGAAAATTATTAAATCGTCCATAATTATTATTTATCAAAATTTGGAATACTATGCAGTGTTTGAAAAAAATAAATAAATAAATCAAAATTACGTCGTCGTGTTACTGAAAAACATTGGCCTACTGTTACGATAGTGATATACACCATGTTGCCATAATCTTTCCAAAAGAATTGTACAACCTTATGAAACCTGTTACGCTCTTCGGCGCTAAACTAGAAACCAGCGAATTTTCTTCTCTCTTTTCAAATAAGAATCGTATATAATTTGTAATAATTTCTTAAAAAGCTCAAACGATATAGCCGTAACTTTTCCTCTTTTTCTTTTTTGTTGTTGTTGAGCTTCTATTTTATCATTAAACGAGATCATTGGGATAATTTTACAATCAGCTAATTCATGATTATTACGAATAATTTAACTATTTCAGTATATATAGGTCGACATGGGCAACTTATATAAACCTGTCTATTTTCTTTTTTTAATAGAAAATATTTTTATTTAAATAAATTTTACGATTTTTCTAGTAATTTGGCTGGTAATTGCAATAATCGTGTAACGAGCCGTATACCAAAAGTAATGATAATGTAAAGGGGGAACTGTTCACCCCTCCCCTCTCGTCCGTAGATTCGTACAAAGTAAAACGAAGTTAAATATTAGCACTGAAATCCGAGAACAAACGCAAAGTCGTCTTGAATTCACCCCTCCCCCTTCCCCTTCTTTTCATTTCCCTTAAAAATATACGAAAATAAGCATGCAAAATAATGGCGTCAGTGACACGTACAAACGAACGCATATTATGCACATTTATTAATCCCATATACGTGTGTGTGCGCGCACACGTACGGATGTATAATATTCGATGATCATCATTCGATGAAATTCGAGACGCGTCTCTCCTTACTTTTCAAGATACGTAACACGTTCACATTCAATTATAAATGGCAAGGTCGGACCGCCGAGACTCGTTCCCTTCTTTGCTTTTTTCTTTACGGAACATTCGGATGGACGTAAGTGCGCGGATTTCTTTCATCGGATATTATACATATACAAATGACAATAAGCCTGAAAACGGAAGATATCCCTCCTGCCCCGACGCATTTGATGATGATATGTGGTGTACATATATGTATATACATATATATATTAATAGCAGCTGAGGGGTACGCGCGGGTGACTTGGTTATGCTTGGTCTCACCGTATTATACGTTCATGCTGTATTCAAATCTTATTCCTGGGCATGCCCATGATAATATGCATACATGCTCCTTTCCTCAACTTATATTTCTTCAGCTTATATTCCTTTTTCATCAATATAGAATTGCAGCTGCTCCCTTCATATGCAAGTACAATTCTTTCGAAAACTCGTGGTATTTGTAAGGCTTCCTTTCGTTTATATATGTATATATATATATATATATATATATATATATATATATATATATATATACATACATACATACATACATAGATACATACATACATAGATACATACATACATACATACATATTATTATTGTTCTGCATCTACATTTCGGTAATTGTTTTCCCCCTCTTCAATTATAATTGGTCCAAACACGAAGAGACCTAACCACCACCAGAAACCGATCAAACTTCAACGAGTATCGCGCCTCCTGCCTTGCGAAATAATGAATATTTAGCGTTTATAAAGAAACGTCGTCGATCCCGCAATCGGTGCATTTTATATACGCCTACAACTCGCGCTCGTGGCGGGGAGATCGCTAAAGAGGGAGAGAGAGATAGAAAGGAGGAGGAAAGAATAGGCGTCGTGAGAGCGATCGATTGGTCGAGCCGGCCGAGCGATCGGCCAACGTCGCCGGACGGTCGGGAAACTAGCTCGATAGCTCGCCTCCCCCGCGCCGCTCGACGTGCACGTGTACGATTCGCGCGCACGCCTCCTACTATTACATTATATATACTACATAGGTGCCGCATAAAGCGCGGATAATCGCGCGATCGTCCTGCAATTGAGACAACGGCCCTGTTTTCCTTACAAATATTATCTCTCTCTCTCTCTCTCCCTCTCCCTCTCTCTCTCTCTCTCCGTCAATGTTGTGCTCAATTAGGTTGTAAAATAGTTTCGACACATGTTGATACTTCAATCCTCAAAAAATGACCGCGTCAGAAATTGCGCGTGTGCTTAGAATAATGTATTTTATTCAAAACTATATATATATAATATTCTAATATAATAATATAATATTCTAATATTATAGTATATCAAAATAGTAAAAAGACTCAATAAAATAAGTTTTAATCCCGCGCAACCCGTTATAGAACTACCGAACTTTCTTGCCTGGCTACACTTTGAGAATTAACGCTAAACCCGGGTCTTTTTACCTTTTTAATGTTATTACGTCTCACTTATTTCCACATATTTTACATTTCTTACTTAATCGTGCATTTGTTGAATCTAATTTGCATTCCTTCATTCGTGTCCATATTATACTCCCAGTCGCGCACGGTCTCTCTCTCTCTCTCTCTCTCTCTCTCTCTCTCTCTCTCTATCTACTTGTAGAGACATATCGCTACACTTCAATATATCTATTTATTATGAATCTATATGTTTATTTGTTGTGTCTTCCTCCTGTACCGAATTAAGAATGATATACAAAAAAAGAATGAGGAAATAAGATGTATGTGATTGGTACTTGAATTTACGCACGTTTCTTAACTCATTATATATATATATTGCTTAAGTCCCACCCGTATATATGCAGAGCCACTGACTAATCCAATAGTCATTGTCCACACACAATACTCGTAATCGTATAAGCACCTTTGTAAATAATATTGTTAATTATTGAAAACTGCACAGGTAGAAATTTATATTGAGTTATCGGTCTTATATTTATACGTTACACATTACGTGAATAATGTATTTACTTGACTATGGGGAAGGGGGAGTGATGCGATGAAAGTGAACTGCGGGTGTGGTTACGAATTTTCGTATTATATCGGACGTTGTTCAAGTTAAAATTCAAGATAATTGGGGAAATGATAATAATAATATTATGATTGTTCTTTCATTTATATATGAGCTATATATGTGTGAACTAATCTCACCACACGATCGAATAAGATTGCATCCTAATGGAAATCAAATAAAAAAATAATATTATTTTTCATATTTATAAATTATTCCCCAATTATCCTCATTTCCACCTTGAAAAACGTTCCATATAATACTCAAATTCGTAACCATACCCGCTAGATCGTTCATTATATTTATCGAAGACGAAATTTAGTAAAATATCCATAAACTATATATATATATATATATATATATATATATATATATATATATATATATATATATATATATATATATGACTAAAACAGAATTTCTAAAATATGCAAGAATAGCGATCTAATAAAGTTTATGGATATTTTACTAAAATTCAACTTCGACATTAAAGTGTTCTACACGAGGATGTATTGAGGTATTTATGGTCATAATTTTCCACGCAATTTTTCGATAAAACTATAACCGTTAAGGTCATCAGCCGTATCGGTCGTCACGATCTTTTTCGATACTTTTTTTTCTGCCCACATTCCGATCAATCGCGCGTAAAAATTTATTCAACGTCTTCTAACATACATCGCGACACAGGGTATAAAACTTTGAAATCTATGAATTTTCTAAATATGAAATTTGTTTATTTGATTTTGATATATTATGCGCGTATATTTAATAAAAAGTGCTGAACGATCCTCTGAATTAGTGATTTAATATAGAATCCGATAAAGAGTAATCCCACGCATACGCTTCGTGTTTTATCACCATAATTTTTTTTGACAATAAAAATGTAAATTACAGAAAAAATTCATTTCACGGTGCTTCGATTGTGATTATTTAAAGCTATTTTTTTTAAAGAATTGCGAATGCCTCAAAAATGAAGCGAAATGAAAGTGAGGTTTACAGAAATTTCGAATTAGGATATATAAATATACGTTACGAGTTTTCGCGAATGCCGAGAGGTGTATCAAAAACTTAAACTAGAATTGCCATTCGTTTTCAGAATCCGCGTGAAAAATTATAGTAACTTATCTGGATGGACCTAAATAAAACTTATCTTCGATTCCTATGCTGGCAGCTAACATCCGCTCTTGTTAATCCAATATTGAAGAAAAACAAATTAAATTTTCACGTTTATCTGCACGCGAGCGTGCAATTTATTCTTATTTTCAAATTATCAACGCTGTAAGAAGAAAGAAAAAAAGATAATGTAACTCGCTAATATTCGACACAAATGTTGATATGCGATAGTTCTCGACTGATCATTTGTATTTGTTTTTGTTTTTTTTTTTGGACAATTTGCTATATTTTTCTGATAAATTAAAAAAAAAATAGAAAAATACTTAACGATAAAAAAATTGGCAATCAGGAAAATCCGATTGCGTAATCGGACAACTAAGAATTCGTATTCGTGCGAGTTTGTGTGTATATATGTATGTATGCATATACACACATAAATAGACGAATTCGCCAGCATGAGGATATGACGGGGATTTGTATTTTTTTATCACAAATTCTTGCAAATATAACGGTGATGCCGATTTAAAAATATCCCCCTCGTACGAGCGTCGTTTAATAAATTGTTGGGGGGGGAGGGGGTCACGGCGGGGCGGTGCGGGTGTGCGTCTCCGTTAATAAACGCGGCCGTTTGCCTTATCGAGCTTCCTTAATCAAGGGAATTTAACCAGCGGTGGGCTATAAATCGTTTGGCCCGAGTATCATAAGTCCGCGGAGCGCAGGGATGTAACGGTCGACAATACGAGCGGGGACGCCCGACTTATTTGCAAACATACATCTCTCGGCCGGACGCAGGCGCGCGCGCGCGCGCTTACGCACACGCGGATGCGCGCATACATATTTATAGTCGTACGTATGCGAGCTCCTTCAGTGCGTGTATGTGTGCCTTATGTCGTCTGTCTTTGCCCTTCATTTGGTCTCGTTTCCTCGACAGAGAGAGAGAGAGAGAGAGAGAGAGGCCATCTATTGCATTAAAGTCGTGGGAAAATCATTAATAGGGACAAATATTTATAGCGAAGTCATTGCCTTGTAAATTGCAAATTCACATATTCGTCTAATAACTATTTTATAGCTGAACTATATATTTTTATGGATATCATTGATTTAAAATTTTCTTCTGTTTGGTTGTCCTAATTATTGCTCGATGGTGGATTTAAGAAATAATTAAAAATAAAGAAAACAAAATCATATTTGTAGAATACTGACCTCCTTTCATAGATGAAAATTATTCGAGCGTATAATTCACATTACTGGATTAGAAATATTATTGACGAGGTTTGAAAAAAGAAATCAAACGGAATTAAAAATTAGCCAAAAATATCGGTTAAATTAATCGGTTGATACATAATTTATGTGCATATTAAAAAAGCTCACGGAAATTTATTATCTCAGCACTTCTTTCATCCGAGAATCACGATCGAACAATTTTAAACCGAAGATCTTTCCCAATTTGAGAACGTATTTGAAAAGTTCTGAGAATCAGTAGTAACAGCAATCCCTCGGTCAGACGGCAAGCTATTTCAGTTTATTTATATACGCTTCGATCTCTCGAATAATACTTTACACATTGTTTCTTTCTTTTTTTAGATTCACTTTACATCTTAGCTAATTATTTAAAATTAATTTTGTTCAGACAAATTCATAATCACGGCTGAACAACGTTTTACGACGCAATTAAAATAAAGGCTTAGTTTTGATCTTCTATATAAGCAGGATTGTTTTTTTTTATAAACGACCTGCTCAAATGACATGCGCTCGATGCTAGTCTCGATTGTTATTGATTAGCAACACAAAATCCCCCCCTCTCTCCCTCTCTCATAGACATCCTTAATAAATTCTTTAAACATTATCTAGACGCACAACGTTTTACATCTAATATAACTTTCAAGCCATAAATATCTTCTCTCAGACTCCCCCACCCCCTTCTATACCTCACGTGTAAATGTTTTCTTTGCAAAACATTATCCGGTAGCACGAGTCTGCATTTTAACCATGGCCATTAATAATCTGCCGTAGCACGTTACAAACTTGCCAGAAAAATAAAAAGGGGCAGGGGAGAAGCACCATTGAGCAAGGTTTATCGTTTCTTATATACCTATTTTCACATATGTGTGTGTGTGTGTGTGTGTGTGTGTGTGTGCGCGTGTGTGTGTGTGTGTGTGTGTGTGTGTGTGTGCGCGCGCGCGCGTGTGTGCGTGTGTGTGTGTGAAAACAATATGCTGCCGCGCCTGATTGCGAATTACGAGCGTGTATGCGGCTACGTTGTCGGCGAACTCCCTCCCGCCCCTCTCCCCTCCGCCGCGGGTTCGTCGCGAGCCTATAATAATAACGGGAACGCGACGCGACGCGTACATCTCCAGATCGGGCGCGACGATACGCGCGCGCGCGGGGCCGATCGTAAAGCATCCCGGTCTACCCGCGTACCTGTATCTTACGTTGCGTTCGACGCCGAATGAAATTATTATGGTATATGCTAATGTCGCGTCGCGCGCGACCTGCGGCGCTGTGGCGCGATCCCGTATACATGTATATGTATATGTATATGTATATATATATACTTCTGTTATATTTTATAGTGGGTCTTTCGAAGACAGCGGTTTGAATAAATTTTTGGAGATGCCGATTTCCCCGGGCTTTAGTTACGCGTTTATCCAGCGACTATTATTATTATTATTATTATTATTATTATTATTTGTTTCTGTTTTAATCGAGGGTTCTTTAAATGACAGATAATTATTTCATGCTCGGTGGCCTTGTTTTAATTTTATAATCCTCTTTCTATAGTTCCTAATCGATGATTTAATAATAAACTCGATATCATTTCGTTGGACGGCAGTGCCGGACTAAACTGTGTCGAGGCCCCAGGGAGCCTATATATACACGTAAGGCACTCCATTAGCCGTTCGAATTCGAAATAAATTATAATATTGTTTTAATATATGTTACAACTGGTTATAAATTATCAGAAATATTGTTATTACAATATTACTTTTGGACTGACATTCTATCGTAATTGTACTTACTGTTACCATCCAGTGTTATAGATGCAATTGCTTTTCACACGTCAATTTCAATATTCGAGCTTTAAAAATAGCATTTAAATTTCTTTTTCATTATCATTGTTAGAAAGAACTTTTCTTTTCAATAAATTTCTTCGTCTGAAATAATTATTTTATAGCGAACAAGTTTGCCCATCGCCCCATAGATAGCGCCGCGTAAGGTACACGTCGCGCAGTATACTCGCTTAAGAAAATTAGCGACGACGGGCAGGTCGTTTCAGAGATCGCGCCAATAATTAAAATTCTAAAGCGCATAGCTCGAGGAGCATATATGTACAGTTGTTCAATATGATTGTACGAGGGCTCCTTAAGTGTCGAAGAAAACAGCCAAAAACTGCTTTCTTCCTGAGAAGTCTTCTTGGACTTTACACGTTAGGTCGGCCACATTGTCCGTGATCGAATGTTCTTTTCGACCAGCCATGTCGACTGAGCGGTATTAAATCGTTTTTTTCTATCCGTTATTCTGATTATTTTTTTTGTTACAATCGTCTCAATCATTTTTCCTACGCAGAAAGGGCGAGCGACAGCTCGTTGGCTAGATCCATTATATTTAAGAATGAAACGATTATGACGAGTCGCTCCAGTCCTCCGAAGTGCCAATTTCATAACGATTTTTTTTAAAAATCGACAAACTTTCTTAAGTATCCCAATACAACGCGTTTTGCAATATTTGGCAAAGTTTGGAAATGACATCTCGATAGAAATTCGGACGCCGATTATAGCGGGCCTCGTTCGACATTTCGCAAAAGTTGGAAAGCGCCGACGATCGAAGTATCGAGATTCGCAACCACGCAATCACCCACCCCTCCCCTCGTCTCTCAGCGTCCCCTATCTCATCCTCGGCCCGTTCGCCCCGATGTACGAAATGTAAGGAGAGTTTTTGCGCCCCCCTGCCGATTGTTTTCTATCAGCCCGCCGTCCGCACTCGATCCGATTGGCCCAAGAAGACAGAAAGGAAGAAAGAGAGGCTTGACGGGGTAAACGAGAAAAATACCAAGAAGATCGTACGTAGGCATCGCTTAACCCGGTCCCATCACATGCAATGACTTAAATATCTGGTCGCGCGCTAGTCCTCGAAAATGCGTGCAATGAATCGCCACGGCACGTGGCCAACTCCCGCACGACTGAAGACGCTCGTATATATATATATATATATATATATATATATATATATATATATATATATATATACAGAATGGAGACCGAAGTGCTTGTCATCTCTTGCTTTCTCTTTTGTCCTCTCTCTCTCTCTCTCTCTCTCTCTCTCTCCTCTCTCATCACACTTTTGCTTCTTGTTTTTCCTCTATGACACACACACGCGCGCGCACACACATACACACATGGGATCTGTCTCCACAACGGCAACGCCGACGACCGCTCACTTATCTTATCGACGACTTGGGAGGCCCGTACAGTGGAAACCTGATCAATTCACGGATCTTCGCTCATGAATATTCCCCGCGCGGAATCGCTCTTATAAGAGCGCGCGCGCACGCATTGTACGCGAGGATTTCTATCATTCCGTAGATATATTACACGGGAGATAGATATTTTATTTTTTGTTTTTTTTTTTTTTTTTTAAATTTGGCGCGCCATGCTAGCGCGATCTCGTCTGATGCCGAGAAGAAAATTTATATATATATATATATATATATATATATATATATATATATATGTATGTATTTGTGTGTGTGTGTGTGCGCGCGCGCGCACACACAAGTTACAGGAGTGTAACTTTAAAGTATATATTCAAATTAGCCGAGGTGTATATGTCTGTATGCGTGCGCGCGCCCGTATCTGTTTGTGGGTTCCGTCTAATAATGTGGCCGGGGTGCCAGAGCTCCCTAATTGAGTTTCACTTTTATGCAACAGCAGCAGCAGCAGCGGCGGCGGCAGCAGGAACAGCAGGAGCGGCATTGAAAATTCGTCGGTCTCGGATAAGGAGCCCGATAAATTATTGCGGCTTTTATCGTAGAGTTAACGATATCGTAAATTGTATAACCCGCAGGGAGGAGCGGGGGGGGGAGGGGCACAAAATTAAACAGATAAGAAAAAATTCATTAAATTCACTCAATCTCGGCGGGTGCCCGGCGCGCTCCGCTGCACCGCGCATTTGAAAGATTGAAGTAGGCGTTTAGTATAAAATTGATTATAATTATTTTGTTTTTCCTTTTTTTTTTTGTTTTTTGACTTAAAAGCCACAATGGAGGCGAGCTTGAAATCGGACGATTAAGTTGGATTTTTCGTCTTCCGTAATTTACGAAATTTTAAAGTGCGCGCCTGGGCGGTTGATTTTTTTTTTCTGCTGCCTCGACGAGAGGATCAAAGGAATGAAGATCGTCGGAGAGCGCGGTTGTTGCTCCTCCAGTCCCAAAAACACGTAAAATCATTCGCAAATAAGCGAGCGCTCGGTTTTTCCTTTTGTAACGGAATTAATTATATCGACGATATATGTGCCTATACAGCGTGTATTATAAAATGATTTTCGATAAAGGCAGAGTAGAGAATCTTTAAGCGCTGGATCTTTCAATTACAGGCGTTAATTTATTAACTTAAAATGCCCGTGCACAGTTTCAATAAACATAAATAAGGTTTTTTTTCTCCCCCGAATCGCCAAAATATAAGTGCATCTTTCACTTTATCTAACGATCAGTTAAAATTCTTCGTGGCTGATGCGAAAATTTTCTTTTCTAGTATCTCTTCTAGGACGACAAGGATGCTGAATTATACCTTCTCCCTCTCTCACCACCGCTTCAAGCTCGCTCTTCCAGAGATTCGGATACGTCGCTGCAGCGTAAAGCACGTTTTGAATCAGTCGCGAATAAAAGATTTCGGCCACACGGATGCGCAGTTTTTGACGCGCACAAGCCTAAACGTTCTATTGATTGCGATTTGCGAAACTGAAACAGTCGATTGTACCTCGGCTTGGTGTCTTTCCAACGGTAATGAAGTCGATTTAGTTCGATTATCAGGTTTTCTCCAATTGCCCGAGTCCAGAAATTCATGAAAAATTCGTCGTGTTTTTTCCGTTTCATTATTTATTATGTAATTATTGGTAAAGAAAACGTTAACCGCGTGTACGGACGGCACCAATGCATTAAAAAAAACAACAAAAATGGCAGCTACGAGTCTTCGTATAAAAGAGCGAGCAAATGCAAAAAACTGATATTTCAATTAAATAAAATATTTTTATACTTAAAATATTTATTTAAATGTTGTACTATATTTTATAATCCCATAACATATTAAGGAAGAAATTTATGTGATATAATTGCTTGCTTGACATTTTTATTAAACACCTAATGCATAATAAAAAAAGGAGTTCAAAAGAGTCATTTTTTAAGCAAACTGATTTCTCTCAATAATTGTTATACACGTATTTTGTTTAGAAACATATCTATAGCTATAGCCGTATATGACCATTTTCTTATCGCATTCAATTTTTATTATTTCGATTCACTCTTTACGATTCTGTGCCATTTCCACATCATAAAATTCCAATTTTAGCAGCTTCAGATTCAGGAATACCATGGAAAATTAAATTAGTATTATCAGTTCTATAAAGAGTGTGTGATTTCTGTACAGAGCAGCCTCCCCTTGCAAAACCCTTTTACCGTCTCAACTCTTCTATTTGTAATCGCCGTTGCTTCTTCTTTAGTTCTGCTTTCCGCGGCTCGTATCGAAGTATAGTCGAAGCGTCAGAAGCAATGCATTACGATACACGAAGTGTCATTGAAATTGTTTTAAGAATCTGCAAAATTCTATTAACGCGAGGAAAGCCGAAAACGTGAGGGCTAAGTGCAATATATTTCTGTAAATAAGTTATTTATCATTCCCGTACGAGACACTTTAAAGCTTTTATCGATTCTTTAAGTAACTGCCACATCCTCATATAACATAAAAGAACGAAATGTTACTTTACACGAATGATCATTCATTCCCTAGGTTTTAGAGAATGATGCTGAAAAGTACAACGATGCTTGTCAATTAAAAAAAAAATCCGACCGAACTCGCAAAGCTTGAAAGTTTACAGATAATTCAAAAATACTTGAATCAGAAATCTGAAATATTATAATAACGTTTTTAACAATACATGGAACATTACGTGTTTATAAATCGAATATGAAAATCGAATAAATTTAATAAAAATCACTTGTAAATTACATTAGCAAAAGTTTGACTGTGTACTCGTATACGTTTATTATCAAGGAGATAGTCAGAGTGTTGAATTATCGAGAAAAACGCGAACGGACTATCGGAAACCCTTCGCTTTCGGGAAGACAACGAATAAATACAATGTCTGTATTATGAATATGATCTTTCCGTGGCATAGAAAAGGGACTTTTTATAAAAAAAAATATTTATTCTAAAATAGAGAGTGTAAAGAAAAGGTGGCTCGATCGGCTCGGCCGGGGGTCGTGTTATATTATTGCGTACAATACGCGCGGGCCTACTGGATCCGTACAAGGAATATCGGATTATAAACGCCGCTCGCTTTTGAAATAATCCTCGATTTGCATATATATATATAGCGTTCTAAACGATGTTTTGAATTATTGCGTAGCCACTTGTTTTAAATGCTATTTTACTTTATGCTATCTACAGTCCTATACTTTATTTCCAATTCTACGATTGGGCAACATATTATAGAACAAACATTTTGTATTTATACACTTATGAGATTTTGATGATATAAGCGAATTTTCCCTTGATTCAAATTCTCTCTCTCTCTCTCTCTCTCTCTCTCTCTCTCTCTCTCTCTCTCTCCCCGATAAAGTATATATAGCGTCGATTAATGTTTGTTTTTTTCTTAATTAATTCCAAAAAAAAAACTCGAATGCAATGGAGTAATTTAAAGGTCCATTTTTCAAAGTAACGTTTTCAGAAACACAAAATTATCGCGGAGTTAATTTAATGAGCGCGTGTATCGAATACTCCGACACTGTAGCGTTAACTAGGTCGAGTTTCGGCAAATGCATATTTCATACAGTAATAAAATATTTCAAAAACTCGTTAAAGAGGTAAAAACAGAAATTTTTGTTTTTTCCACTCGAAAAAAAAAAATTGAACACGTACAAGTATGTGCTGTTGAAAAAATTTATGTGGAGATATTACGCCATTAGATGTAGAGATTGTTAATTAAAGAGATAAATCGAAAGAGCACTGTTAAGAAGCAAAACAGGTAACGGAAAATATGAAATTAATATAATTCTATTCAAATTTTTAAAAAATAAAATTTGATTTTTGTTTTATCTGATTTAAGGTCGCTATATTTAGACTACCAACGAATTGGCGCTGATCAGTGACGGAGGTCTAGAATGTGTTAGGTAAAGAAAGCACGTGTAAATTGTAAGAGTTCTTCGCTCTAGCGATCGAGCCATCGAAGGCGTCAAAATACAAAAAGTCCCAATTAGAAAAACTGGTATTCATGATCCATATTTTATAAGTTTAGCTCGACAATAGATATTATGAATTTTCTGTTCTACGCAAGACAAAGAATGGAGACCCGACGAAATGATAAAGTATTTTAAACGAATTTTTCGAGAAAAAAATAGCTTTATTTATTACGATCTTAATTCAAATGAGAAAAACTTTCGTTAAACAGAATATACAGGCAATGGCTGAGGTCGTGCAAAAGCCAGGACACAGTATGACTGAATATGGGTCAAATGATTCGGCAGGGACGTGATAACATAGTAATTTCTACACTAAGATATCCGATTGAGAATCGGTTACTTTTCAAACATTATGTATATGTTGCGTGTACTTCAAAAATTAAAAAATTTAAATCCATTTCCATGCTACCTCGTCGGTTGAGGCTTCATATAATAAATAATTTTTGCGCTTAGAGATTCCTTTCTCGTGACTATGCACCACGGGATATTCTTAGAAAATTATTGTAAAAATAGCAATGACTTTTGCCCATTTTGCCCTTGACAGGGTGAAAAATCGACTGTTTTTTTCGCCTTATCCTTTGACCTCACGATGCCAATCAACAAATTAGTACCTATCGTCCCTTATGCGTCGACTGAAGCGACGAACATTCGGTAGACAATTCATTCGAAAGATAAGACTGTGTACTTCGTCTTTTCCCAATCATATATATATATATATATATATATATATATATATAGGGAAGGCGTCAGAAATTGTCGCGCCGCGCGATTGCATTATCCACGGCACGCTCGTGGCTGAACACCTCGTAAATTGAAATGGCCGTTACTATCAGGCCAATGTATATATATATATATATATATATATATATATATATATATACGTAGGATATATATAGTCTGGATCCTAATCCATAAATATCCCACCCGCGCCGCGCGTTCAAAGCTCGGCCGAGGCGACTTTATTGGATAATAAACGAGACGTACGCGCATGGCTAAGCGATCCCCACTCCACCTCCTCCCCAACCCCGTCCGCAAGCCCACACCTCAAGATTCCGCATAATATTGGCCCGTATTCGGACCGGGTGCGCGAGCCTCATTAGTGGCTAATTTTATGCGCGGGCACGAGCCGATTCCGGTAATTACAGGCGGGTCGACTCGTCCATGGGTGGCTCCGAGCTGGCGTTCTGCACGGTTGTCTTTCTATTTTCCCGCTTCCTTTTTAGTTCTGCTCGACTTTTTAACTTGACTCGACTCACCGCTCAGATGGGATTACGGATGCCTTTCGCCTCGTTCGCGCTACGAGCGACGACTGGTTAATCTAATAATCGAATCATCGTCGTTTGGCATTTCCTGTAAAGTATATATATTATAACGCTCCTCTTTATCGGGAGCCGACGGACGCGTGCAGCTCTTGTTGGCCGACATATTAACTCGCTCCTTACACGCAGGCCCATTAATTAGGAGAGCTTATGTATATTATGCAGCTGAGATCTGGAGGGATTGAAGCTTAGATCGCACAGTCATCCTTATAAATATATTAATGCAAATGCTCGCGTTATACCCTTAATTCCATCCGTTTCTTTTACCGCCAGGCTGTTTCGAAACAACGCCACGAGCAGGTTTATATATATATATATATATATATATATATATATATATATATATTGTGTAATTATATATAAACTTAATTATTATTTAACCACGTTTTCAGATATTTTATATTGCGATACTGTCGTTAATTTCAGTTTTGCGTTTCAACCTAATGCGATAGTTTGGTTTGTGAAGAAAAGTCGCGTTTAAACTGTAATTAATCGACTTGTTTCGAATTGAGAAATGCGTAATATACACCGAAGTAAATTCATCCGTTTTTATTTAAAAATAGTGTGGTTATCGTTTAGCAGAATCCTTGAAAAATAAATTTCATAATGAAAATAAAAATTTCTAACGATTGCATCTTAGAGGATACTTTCTAAAAGCTTTGATACATATTTTTATGCAGAATAAACTTTTTGTATATATATTGATACGAGTTTATTATACATCATATCGGAATTGAATATAGAAACAGTTCCCAGATCTTTATTTATCATTTCGAACTTTTTCCATATAAACCTAGAAAATTCGTATATGGCACTATTGATATATATACATGTAAGTATAAAGGTTTAGAGAAATTAAAAGAGAAATAAAATCTCACGAATTTATATTTTTTATGATTAATATTGTAACAGCTTGTTTTGACCATTGGATGATTGAAGCGCTTACAACGCAAATGTCGAATTAAGCTCGCACGTCTGCAAAAGGGTATTTACCTCTCACTATATACTTGCATTGGTTGTGCCAAGAGCGAGGCGGGGTCGACTTTTATTGCTTTATAAACTCGACGATACTTTTATTGCTGGCGGGTGGCGCTCGGCTTTCGCATTTTCTACCGCACCGATGCATCAGAGTTGTCCAGAATAAATAGCCTTTTCAGACATTCAGACCACGACCCACGATCGGATTAAGTCTCTGGAGGCACTGAGACATTCAAGGGCGCCCACGAGAAGCTTTAGCTCAAGACCACTGAGCGAGAATCTAAGACCGCTAAACCTATTTTTATAATCCAGGAATCAAATGCGGGAAAAGTCATATTTTAGCCTCGGATCCAGATCTTTCCTCAAGATAAATTTTACGCATCTAGTATATCATACTTTCGACCGACAGTGTTCTTGTTATTTATTCTATTATTTATGAATTTAGCAGATTTGTCCATAGAAGCCAATGCCGAATTAAATTGAATTTTCTGAAACCAAGCTTAGGTTAAAATTAGTCCAGTCCTGAAATAAAATATCTCTTGCGCAAATCGATAAATTCAGATCTATTTGATCTTCAACTTTACTAGACTATTGCTACGAATGAACAGATTTAGTATACCAAATTAAAAAAAAAATGCTACCCGTAACGACGCGTATGAGTCGGTTAAAATTGGAGACTATGCTAATTATGAGGATGTCGGAGGAATAATCGACGGCCATAATATAATGATTTTTCTCCTTTAAAAAATTTTGAAACATTATAATGAATCGAACTGTTCAACATATCCTTAGACATTCAAGCGCCAGATCTGAGTGGTGAAGTTAACAACTATCACCATGAGATTTGAATAAACAAGCTTCTTCCTTATTCTGACTGAATCAGTTGGGATGGCGATAAAATGAAAAGGCCATTTCGTGGCTGTTTCTGAATAAATAATTGTCCCTACGACTGTTCTTTTTGTAATGTAGATGATTTTATTCTTTCAATTAAAGGAGCACAATACCACCACTCTAGTCCACGTACCCAAATTACTTGTTCAATGTTGGCATAAGGATTATAAAAAAATTCAATCGATAGAGTTCGCTTAAGACCATATGTTACACCATATGTTAGATTTGCTGTTATTAAATTTTATAAATTCAAAAGATATCACTATCTACTAAGATGGTAATAAGATACTAATGTACTGATATAAAAAGTGTTATGCGATCCAAGTAAGGATTCCGTAAAGGCACTTTCTTATGTTGCGCTCGTCATTGTGACAACCACTACGACCATGGCTTAAACCGCTTACTCTGGTAAAGCAAAGAAAGTGATTTGATTGTGACTTGTGTGAAATTATATGACCAATATGAGCCTAAGTTTTGTTCTCTCGATAGGCCATCTTGGGTGCCGTAATGAATCAATTGCTGTTGACTAGTCACTAACCCATTCCGTGAAAAGGGACACATATGGTCGAATCGACAACACAGCGTCATGAACTTCCATAGAGCGATGAGTCTTAGAAGAGTCTTCTAAGAGTCTTAGACTATTTATCTATATGGTGGATTGCATATGGTAATATTTAGTTAAAACAAAAGTATCATTGAGTAGCATGAACTTGATATATTTGAGACCTAATTTAATGAAGCGGGTGAAAAAAGTTTAACATAATTTTAGCTACTTTTCAGGAAACAAAAATACCATTATTGAGCGAGGAAAAGTTTACTCTTGAGCTATGAATGAAAGAAGCACAATAAATAATATGACTGGGTGAAGCCAAAAGCAGAAAGATAATCATAAAATATTGTCCCGTACGCCGCAGCTGAAGTCTCAGCATCTCGGCGATATGAGAAAGAATTGAAAGGAAGCAAGCTATTGTCCAGCGATTTTCTCTTTTTCTTTCCAACTCGATCTCGTTCATTTATTTATGTAATTTATTATCCACGTAACAATATCATCTTCATGACAGGGATGCATGCATAAATTTTGCTTTTCGAAGTAAAGAAAATGAAGAACATTGTACGCCTTGGCATGTAACAAATACAGTTATGGCATTGCTGACGCCGATAAATCTTTCTAGAGAATATATTGTAATCGAGAAGAGTGCCAATAAGAGATGACCTAAAATTTTTATTATTATATTAAATGGTATTAAACGATAAAAACACAATAACGAACGTGCATGGAAAAAATCTAGTTTATGGAATCCAATACAGAAAATTCCCGAGCGGACGCAGAATATCTACATTGATAATTGGAATCATTTTCAACAGAGCTTATTCTGCAACTATGATATCATAGAAACCGTCACAATCTGATCAACTAATTTACTTTCAAGACTTACCGTACTTAAATAAAAAACATTTCTTGTAGAATAATTTAGTTATGATATTATCGGTATTATATTTGCGAAAATAGTTTATCTTTTATTATTAAATCCAAATAATGTGTAAAACACAACTAATGTTTCGCTTCCGCAATCTTTGCGATTTTATGAATGAAGTAATAAGAAAATAATTATTTGTCGTACATCTCATAATCAATTAATGAACTTAGGCGTGTCATCCTATTACATAATTTCATGTGGTACGCATACACAATAAGACATTGTTATTTTATTATATTATATTATTATATTATGTAGTACATCATAATACTATCTTCGACGTTTTCTTTTTTACTTCTTTCAATTTTTTTACATCAACGAAACTTTTTATAAGCTAGCGATATTTCCATATTGATCTGAATACCGCTCGTATAGTAATGATGGCCCACTTACCGAAATCGAATGAACTCGATTTAAAGGAAGCTTAAACAATCTATTGATAAGATACTTTTTAAATTACAACTTAAAATAAACAGAGCGTAGCATACATTTTTACCATTAAGATTTTAATATCGAATAAGCCCTGTTACATTCAAATTGAAAAAGTGAAAGCCAATGGCCAATTGCATATAGGATATCTATAAATACATTATAAATACACATTGCACTTGCAGATATGAATATCACTGCCGAGCGAAGCGAAAGAAACTCTCCGAAATATCTTCCATTACAGGCGCCAAACTCCCGCTCCGATGAAAAAAAAAGATTCCCACTTATATATATACATATATATATATATATATATATATATATATATATATATATATATACACGCTCGCGCGCGCGTCCGCGCTCGAATAAATCACTCTCGGCGAAATCCTCTATTTAAATCGACCTCAGGCTCTCGGCCCCTGGCGAGCGCACGACGCGATCGAGACAGGTATTACAGATGTAACTCCCCGTGTATAAAAGATACATACAACCTGGGAGAGGCGAGCATCGCGGATGAAAGGAGGGGACAGTGGTTGGGGTGCGGTGTGAGATGGACGGCAGGTTATCGCGCTTCGTCCTGCGCGCGACGCGATGGCACGTTCGTGTTTATTATTTAATATTGTGAAAAACGAGGTGGACGTGGCCGGCGCGCACGCATCGACTCCTCTCTTTCTCGCCCTCTCGTGCGATTTCCATATATATATATATATATATAACCTCCAGTCATCGCACAGGCTTCCGGCAGTTTATGCAAATCAACGTCGAGAGAGCGGAGAAGTCTTTTTGATGTGGAGAGCGAGAGAAAGAGAATGAGAGAAAGAGAGAGAGAGAGAGAGAGAGAGAGAGAGATTCAGATGGGGCAGAGAAAGTAAGCGATCGTGAGGACATTTCAATAATTCACTCGCGACCGTCGAGAATCGTGAGAATCGCATCCTTTTATAAAATAAATATATATCACTCGTCCGTACGCGTGGAAGAGTTTTTGCATGGACGTGCTTTCTTCAGATCGGGGGTAATTGCTTCGAGATTTGCGCCCGGGACGAGAAAGAGATGATTTCTGTTTTTGTTTTTGCCCATTGAGGGGGTATGCTCGTACAACGAAACGACTTAATCCACCTCCATGCTCTCTCGAGCATTTGTTACGCTTATGGTCTATTATTTCGTATAGCTGCGTCGCTGCCCGATTCCTGAATCGGCGATGTTTGCTTTTTGTGCTTTCTTATTTTATTTTTTGTTTTCATACACAAGCATGCGCATGCGCGAACACACACACACAGGCCGGATAATCGGATAGTGACATCTATATATATATATATCGGCGGTATGTTGCAAAAGTCGAACTGCGTGTGCGGGCCCCTAAAGAGCGGTCGTGCACGAGAAGATGAAGATTTTAAAAAAGTATGTAAGGTGAATGAGAGAAATGAAAGCAAGGAAAAAGAAGAAGTCTGAATGTTTCAATCCTTTTAAGCTTAACAGTTCGGTAGGCGCACTGCATAATATCCAGCATAATATGCTACCAGTGCCTTTTTTGGTCTCTTTAATGCCGACGGTCTTTCCAAGTTTTATTTTACGTATTTTTTTCTCCCTCCTTGCTTTTTACGTATACTTTAAGGCGAGTTTTAGGAAGTTCGACGAAACTGAAATAAATGATTATAATATTCTCGTATCACGCAAACGTCGAAATCTACACTTTAAACACCTCTTCTAATCATTGTTTCTTTATTAAATGCTAACGCATATAGTGTGCAATTATTATTTTGTGAAATCTCAGATAGGAACTTCGATTGCATGCATGAAAATTTAAATCACTCACTGAGGAAAAAAAGGCAGTAAAACCACTAAAGAGAACTAAAAAAAGGTGGACAAGGGCGTTCCGAAGTACACGAAACCATTACTTAGATTAGTAAAATTTGTGAGTATTTTAAAAATTTCTTGAAAAAAAAAACCTGAAAATTACAGAAATATATCAAAGCGAAGCATAAGACTATTATAGCATAGTTAAGATTGTAAAAGGACATTCTGTCGTTCTCTCCACATCATCGAAAGGGTTTTTCAATTGGAGATTGCAATAAAGAATTGAACTTTTTATAGAAACATTGATACTAATTTAAATGTTCATTGTATGCCTGAACCTGATGCTGCTAAAATTTTTTTTGTGATATTGAAATGGTGAATTGAATCATGAATAAAGTGAACCAAAAAAATAAAAATTAAACCGGATAAGAAAACAGTCATTTACGGCTACAATGATAGTTATGTTTCTAAATAAGATACATAACAATTATTAGGAGAAATAACTTTATTAAAAGAAGTATTTTTATTTAATTTCTTTTTGTTGCATTATTTATTTAATGAAAATGGAAAGAAATCAATTTATCGCATTTATTCTGTTTTTTCATATGCTATACGTTTATAAAAAAGATATTATAATACATAAATAAATATTTTATGTATAAACATCTATTTTTTAATTTAAATAACCAGTTTACCCATGCACATCCCGTACTATCTTAACGCCCACGATTGCCATTTTTGCTTTGATACAGCGGCGCCCTCATATACACGTTTGACGTTTTCCTTGCCAATATCTATCGTACTCTATCTCCTTGACTAAACTATGTCTTATTTCTCGCAACCCAATTATACGCAATGTTTCGCAGACATATACTATATCTTTTTCATACATCGCTATAGAAGTGATAACCGACTGGGGACCTTATAGATTAATCGGGGTTCTTTTTTTGGCACTTACGGAAGACGATGAAGCACTGATTTATTCGACATCTAATTATGATGTGGTAAGGGTTCAGAAGTTTGAAACACTTGAAAATTGCAGAAAAAAGTATAGCATGCATGAAGCATAAAGATGCATAAATCAATTGATTCATTCATATAAATGTATATAAAATTCGGAGAGATGAGTGTCGCTGTAATGTAATAAAAAATCTGCTATAATGTCACTGCAGTATCAACTCAAAAGAACAATGCTGTTGAAGATCACTGTTCGCGCGCTTATACTTTAACGGTATCTGATATGTATGTATTAATATTTTTATTATATATTGTCGAAGATTGTGTGTGAGAGAGAAAGGGAGCAGAGTCAAAGGTATACTCCGAAGAAAATTTATAATATTCTGTTGTTTTAAATAAATAAATGGCATTAGATTAATGTTAGTATTGCAATGCTATTTTAATGTAACTAGATTTTATTACTTGAACTAAAGCATTTATTCTTTCGATACATTTTTTTCGTTGACTAACTTCAAATATAATTGTGTAATGTGTTTATTAAATATATATATATGATTATTGATATAAAATTATTCTAATGTAAAGGCAGTTTATTCATTTAATTAACGTATTAGTTCAATCAATTTGCATTTCTTTTCTTTTAAGAAACTGTGAATTATTTCAATAGAATTTCGGTGATATTGACGAATTTTAAGTAATTATTTCTATGGAATTCCCGAAGGTAGTTGACTTTGTCTCCTTTTTTCAGTACTCCAAATCTTTACATACACGAAATAGAAATACTTAAATTTACTATAAAATTAGTGTTAGCTAAAGAATAGATTGGTGAAAAATTTTTTTTCTGACACTTCGACCTTCAAACTATCCAAGAACGCTATATAATATTCATTATTGATGGTATTACCACAATAAATTTCATACCATGCCTATCCTAAGATAACGAATCCACAAGCTGTCCAGCCGATTATTGTGCTCTTAGGCACTCGGGGTGAAGTTCGCCAGGTGTCATTCGCACAGAGGACGATCGTTAGAATTCAGGAAGGAATCGATGGTTCATCGTCACATACCGACACAAAAAATCCAGTATATTACTCTGTAACATGAAAAGTGCTACTCAGAATCATGAAAACGTTGTATTATTTTTGATCAACCGTGAGCAAACGTTACATCCACTTTTTACAGAACTTTCAAATGGAGAAAATTACGCATGCAATTTAACCTAATGCGTTGTTTTTTTATATCTTTACGATTATGTCAGCTAACTGACTCGATTTTACTTTTCGATCATTCAAAATGATTTTGTGGATTGTTTTGATATTTTCTGACGTTGTTCGGACCAGTGAAAGTTTATTCCTATATGTTTTCCTCCTTTCGGTATGAATATTTTAACTGAATTATTATACGAGAATGTATATATACATATACATGTATTTTATCGCCATAACATCGAATGCGTATCAAACAGTACAGACATACGGCGACGTGAGCAGAATAAAATAATTATGACTACATTTACTAACAGCCCATAATCAAATTGATATCGAAAAATCAACGATCTCGCGTCCGGGAACAAAAGGTGTTAACGTCAACCACTTGAGATACATCTGTTTTGTACATGCGCGTGAGACTGTAGTGTTACGTTGACGGTAAGCATAATCAGTTTCCGTGGATTTTTCCAACCCTTTACTGCACTCGTATGTAAAAAAAAAAAAAAAAAAATAAGGTGACAGACGACCCAAACTGGATGCAGAGGATTGCTCCTCAGAATTGTGGCAGTCATGTTAATGGGTACTACCGTCGTTGGACTTTGAATAAAGCTAAGGAGAGCAACCATATCTATTTTACAATTTATTTCAAAATTTTCTTTCTTCGATGTAGTTTTTGTTTATTTATTTTGATTTATATAATATTTAGTCGAAGCGTATGAAATTTTTGATACGTAACGATTAGTTGGTAATGAAATTTTAAAAGCTATCATTCGAGGCTTATAGTATTAACAGAGTGAAAATAAGGTGCATGGAATAAAACGAGCACCATTTCTGCGCGAGCACCATTTTCAGCTCAGCGGATTTCCGCTTTTCACAAGGGGCACAATTGCAAATCGCGTGTAATCAGCACGTCGTTTGCAACAGATTCAATTGATTTTGATCGGTACATCGAGAAATCGAATTTTTGTTGCGCTCTTCGTCGCAAACGACGTCATTCAACGCATTATACTATAGTTCAACGTACTGTTAGTTTCAATCTATATAAGGGTATTCATCGTATTCAGTTCTGTTAAATATTATAAAGGAACTGAAACCTGTGCGCACACAGCAATCTAATAGTACATCAAAATTGCTTGTTTTTTAACTATAGCCAATACTTAAAACGCCACATAAACTAATAAAAAAAAAGCTAAAGAAAAAACACTAGATTTGGTTTGGAGGAACAATGAGAGCTAAGATTTCTACTTATAATTTATAGTTATAATTTATATGAAAACGCTCTATTACGACCTCCAGGCGTTTTTAAAATAAACGTACATATCTAAATGCAATGGCATCGTTTATACGACTTTTCAGATAAATTAAAAAATCAAATGTACATGTGTAAACATTTCATGATATACACATGTATAATAAGGTAAATGCTTCTCAACACATACGCGATAATATAAGTGAAATAAAAGATGCGTAATTGTATAAAGCCTATGTATATGATATGTGTGTGTATCTATATATATATATATATATATATATATATATATATATATATATATATATGCCTAGGGCATGCGAAACCAAATTTCAAACAGACGATTTACAAAGTACAAAACATTTTTATCCCCCCCCCCAAATGTGTGAGGACTTTGTAAAATCAGATTTGATGCTCTCTGTTGTATAAAAAATATAGTGTTAACTATTTTTCAGGAATACGTATTACACTATAGACGCGCGTAGGCGCAAGCGCAAAATCGCGCGCGTGTGTATGTCCATCAAATGCGTAGCAATATATATATATATATATATATATATATATATATATATATATATATATATATATATATATATGTATATATATATATGTATGTATGTATGTATGTATGTATGTATGTATGTATGTATGTATGTATGTATGTATGTATGTATGTATGTATCTATATAGACACGGTAGATTGTATGACCAGAAAACTGAAATCTCTCTGTGCTTACGCTGTTTACAACGTGCAAAAATAATGCAAAAGTTGCTACGCTTGAGGGACACGTTATGTATACAGTATCCGCATATGTTCATCCGTAATATGTTCTAAAGAGAGACAGAGGGAAACAATTTCTTGTTCATCGATTTAAACATCACGGCTGAATGCCAAGTAATGAAGTTCATTGCTGCGCCAAGTTGCGCGCGCTCGGCGTTATAAATGAGACGTATATTAGCGTCATGTCGTTCCCTGGAAGATTGTAGCAGTATCGAATAATAACGAGCAGTGACCTTGTAAAAAAAGCACGAAAATTATAGATTGAATTATAAAAAAAAAAAACTAAATAAGAAAAATTTCTTCATAGAAATACTTATTTCGAAACTATACTTATAAATATCATTTAAAAAGGAAACTTTCCATTTGAATGCGATATTAATTGGAAGATAACTGTCTACATAATCCCAATAATTTTTTCGATCCGTTAGTCGGAAAGTCATGCTAATTTTGAATCACCGTTTAAATAAATGCAATAAAACAATTTATACAGCTATAATTACGTTGTGAATGTTAGCGAGCATGTGTCTGAGTCCGAAAATCGATGAATCGTACACGTTTCAGTGTTCAAAAATATCTATTCATTCGCGTATAATTATAAGTATCGATTCGAATTTCTCCAAAAAATTTTCAAGAATTTGTAAAACATTATCTATATATATATATATATATATATATATATATATATATATATATATATATATATTAATCATCCGATTTATTCGATGATACGGCGATATCTTATACAGGAATAAGTATCTCGGTAGCGAGCATGGTCTCAATTCGCATTTTTAATTCGAAGCTCGCCTCAACAACATAGACGAGAGAAGATTTCAACGTGAAATTCTTCCTTTTTTTTTTGTAATTTACAAGAATCGATGCTATAGTTCTTACCAATAAAAATACGCTTCTTTTTTCCACTGCGATACTGACGAACCGAGAATACGGAAAACGCCATTGCATCCTGTTGAATGAAAGCCGTAGTTCTTTCGTGCTCGTAATAGATGTACGTTAAAATGTCATCGTATATCCCGAAATTGATGAACTTTCAAGCGAGTCAGCTACGTACCAGACACCTCTATTTAGGACCATCGGTATATAAGTGGGTACGAGATAGATTTTTTACTCCTCCACGCGTTTCTCTAGAAATATCCTGTTTTTTTTCCCCTCTTACGCGTGTAAAGCCTAACTCAGTGACTGAGTAATTAATTTTATGAAAATCCAAGAGGCACGGATTATTCACTTTTTATCTGGTTTAAATTTTGATAGCTACTGTTTAAAAAATCAAAACCTTCCGTATCTTCCGTTTTGAAAAAAGTGTGAAATTTTTCCAAAATTTTCTGGATTTGGAAAGTTTTGTATTTTGGAATTTGAGTCGTGTCTCTTAATGCGAATATACGTCTATATATAATAATGCGGAAAATTTTTGTGTTTCGATTACAGATCAAAGAGTTTGTACGCATAAAAATAACTTTTAATGCGGACTATCATAACCAATAGCCCATATATTTGCTACTTTTTAAATAAATTATTTAAAAAAACGAATATGAACTGTACAATAAAAATAAATAAAAATAAAAAACTGTAAAATAAAAAACTGTAAATTAAAAATCATTTCGTTTATTGAAAATTTTAAATATTTTTACACAGTTTAATTATACATTTAATTATAATGTAACTTTTTTGCATCACTTGCTGGTGCGCGTCTATTTTCTATCATTACATACACGAAATTCTCCTTCTGCAAAATAAGTCGGCGCACAGCTTTGGCATCGAGTTAATTCTCGCATCGACCTTCGAAATCATCCTGGAACGTATATGTATGTGTGTGTGCGCGCGCGCGTGTGTGTACAGGTATAAATTATATATATATATATATATATATATATATATATATAAGTATAGCAATAAACGACGAGCACACGGCTCATCTCCTTATCTCCGTTTAGAACTGATTACGGATAAGACTATGCCCGTACGCCCCACTTATATTCCTTCCGTCGGCCCCACTCCGATTTATATCATCGTCGGCAAATAGAAAGGGAGCGTGGGGGTGGCCGGCTGTGACGTCAAAGAGGCCCTCGTCGTTTGCATGTGTGTGTATGTGTGTGTTTACGTGTGGACAAATCAATGAATGACTACTCCTCGCCCTCTTGTCAATGCGAACCACGGGCAGAATGGAGATTTCGTTCACCGTACGAGGTGTATAATTTCACAGTACCCGCGGTGGCGATAGGCATTGGGAAGAGGGAGACAGACAGAGAGAGAGAGAGAGAGAGAGAGAAAGAGAGGGAGAAAACGATATCTCTTAATCTTCCTTGAGTGGTCCGGTGCGTCTTTCTTCCCTCTCTCTCTCTCTCTCTCTCTCTCTCTCTCTCTTTCTTTCTCTCTGGCAGTGCGCCTGTTTATGGAAGTCCGGTTTCCTCGGATCGCGAAATCCGAGGGAATACTTATTATTATGCTTATGCGTGTATTATAAGACGGAGCACTGGACCGCGAAACGAGGAATCCTCGTTGTTAAATCACCGGATTATGCAATTTTTTTCTCCACTCCCTGGCCCCCTTCTTTGAGGATGGTTACCGTCCGCGCGTTTTGTAACCATCTTTTTAATATTATATATTAACGACTATCGTCACCAGTTGAACTGGTATATTCGTCGCGTGCGTTCGGTCGCAGGGGTTTGCAAAAAAAAAAGAAAAAAAAAAGCGAAGGACGCGCTAGCGGTGACGCAAAAGTGCAATTTTCAGAAAAAGTCTTCCATTACTATACTATAAAACTAAATAATTTATCAAGCATCCGATAAGTTACTTAAAGAAATCACAAACGCAGAAGGAAGATCATGCTGTACATATATGTAAACAAATTTACTTACATGTTTTTATTTATCAGCAACTCAATAAATTAATTTTCAATTGGATTTATCCTGATTTCTTTTACTTTAATTTTCTACCCGAGTAAATTTAATATCTTACTGAGATATTTGTAATGTTCAAACCCCGAGATGTCGTTGCCGTATTTGCACGCAGCGAGTAACTGCCGAGTAGAGGGAGGTCGGGTGGTGGATCATATAAGAAGAGATTTTTTTTTCTATTCCGGGCCTACTTCGCTCAGTTCTACTCTCCCTCGACCACGAATAACCAGTTTTGCGCGTGTATATGGACTGACCGTTTCGCGTAGCGTGAAATCTGGCTCAGATTGAACCTGTATGGCAATTTGAAATCCAGCGACACGATCGATTAATTAGATTGAAATACTGGATAAATAGTGAAGGACCGAGAGTGGGAGTGAGGGAAGTGCGGTACGGAAAAGGGCCCTCGAATTTTGGCTTACCATCACGCATATAGATAGATATAGAAAGAGAGAGAGAGAGAGAGAGAACGAAGAATGAATGAATATTTTTATTTGAACTACGGACTCATAAGATCTGATTTGGCCAGCACCTCGTATACAATAAGTGAATCATAATAATATAATCATGACAATAATCTCCATCTAATCTTATAAGAAAACATTGCGCATAAAAAATACGAAAAAAACTCTATATTAAAATAATAAAGAATAACAACAATTAACTTAATACAAATATAAAAAACTGAAATTTCGCTTCAGAATTTTATTTGCTAATTTAGCATATTGTTGTGCACTACATACAAAAAATCAATTCGAATACATTTATTTAATTGTTTTTGAAATACCGATGTGAATAGCTTTTAAAGAACGGTCTTGTATACGTTAAGCATTTCGGATTTCCCGTTGTGCGATCATTCCATAAGTATACAATACCTACGAAAACTAAAAATCATTATCTGTCCTAAATTTGTGCGGTATCGCATCGTGAGGAGAACCGCGCTTACTGCCACTCCAATACGTGAACCTGAACTACATTCTCTCAATGAACGCGGGTGTCATCTGATCGTATAATTTATCCCCTGTAACAAAGCGCAAAGCTGCTCTCTCACAGCCACTAAATTTAGTAACCAGTTCCTTAGTGAAATCTAAATATAAAGCTACCTAAAAATCTAGGTAACGAAGCACGAGAGTCTTTATAAGGACCAATTTAGTCGGCTCGGTAAAAAAAAAAAAAAAAAATGTTTGGACTTTACGCAATCTTTGCTAAAGCAGCAAAGCATCTAGTAGATATGATATTTTAATGCTTGCGCCGTGACAGGGTACGATCAATTGTAATTCCCAATACCTTTAATGGTTCAAATGGATCAATCAATGAGACATTGAGCATAAGATTAGGTAGGTCAAGATCATTAGTTTTATACTAATAAAACCACTTGATCCAATCCATATTTTCTGAGATTTCGCAGTATTAGTGGTGAGATCGTTATCCTCAGAATATTGCGAAATATTCAGAAGATTACAATTTAAGGCCTCGATTAAAAAGTAGGTTTTAAATAGGTGTCCACTGACATATACAAAAACGTCGTCAGCATAAAGATGATTAAGCGCATATTTGAGGGCATTAGGTATACCATTTATAAATAAAGAAACATTAGGAAGACTAAGAATACTCCCTTAGAGAACAGCAGACTGACGTTCTAAGGAACAAGAAACAACATCGTCTGAAAGTTTCACTGACTGAGTTCTGCCTGATAGATTCGAATAAAACCATTTACATACAGTATCACAGAAACCAGGGTTTGACAAATTCTTAATGAGCAAGCTGTTATTAGCACCTTGAAATGCAAAAGAAAAATCGATGCTAATAAATAAAGTAATTTTTTCATTATCAAAAGCAATTTTAAAATCATCCGCAATTTTTATAAGAGCAATATATATATATATATATATATATATATATATATATATATATATATATACTATAGTTACACCCAAAACCTGATTGGTAGTGGCTAGGAGATCTAGAGAAAAAACGAGAAAGAGCGAGAGAGAGATGCACATACATACATAGATACATACATACATACATACATGTACACATGCATACACACATACAGATAGGCATACATATGTGTCCCGCTTCAAATATTGTGTACGGTTAATTTTTGTTCCCACAGGCTTTTAACCGGCTTTATCGCTGAAAACAATTTATGCGCGGCTTTATCGAATTTCATTCCGACCTTTTTGCTCATCTTAGCCCCTCTCCCCCCGCACCCCCTCCCATCCTCAGAGGACTTTGTAAAACATAATTTTAACTTTATCTGTCCTGTGTTCCTTTATGCGGGATACCCGTGTTGCGCGGTTGTATATATAGCGAACAAATTCGCCGCGAAGTGCTTAGCGGGTTCTTATTTCTCTCTCACTCTCTCTCTCTCTCTCTTTTTTTTTCTTGTTTATATAGGAAATTGAAATATCCGACATTTAACGGCGCAATCGCCGAACATAACATACTGACTTTATTCAAATGCCCGCTGAATTTATGGCGAATTAAAACGAGACGCTTCGATGAACTAAATTTTTTTTCAACAGACCGTAGATAAGAAAATGGCAATCGAGTTTTTTTTTTCTTCGCCGACGTTGTAGAATATATATAAAAGGTGAAATTAACACGAGTTCAAAACACGCTTAAGTGTAATTTTTTATCCATAGAGAGGACATCCTCTAAATGATCGCCATCGAGCGAACTTTTCCTACACGAGTTGAATGTTGTTGTTGTTTTTTTTTTTTTTTTTTAATTTCAACAGAATGCGCAACTGATGCACTGAACATTAAATACGTGGTTAAAAAAAAATAAAATTTTTTTTTTTCAAATAGGCCAAGAAATGCATATTAATTCTTATTGCGATGAGTACAGAGTTAGCTTTTATTAAAATTGATTATTGACCGTCGTATTTGACATATCTTTATTAATCTGAAATTAATCAACTTCTGAAATCAATCGTCACATTTTTAAAATACCGAGTAGAGAGTGAAACTTTTGGGACCTAGATTTAACTGCACGTTGCGAAATATTGTTTAATATGCCTAAATAGAACGTATGTGCAGTAATTCTTTCCAATTCTTCTTTGGTACAAAGATTTCTATAATACGAATTCTGCGCTAATATGTATATCGAATACTTCAATAAATAATTTAAATTTCGTCAAACGTTTCGTTCATCTCTCACCAGGATCTTGCCCCGCGATAATTATAAAGTGTACCCCGTTATCTGTAATTATTGCATTAATTGTCATTTTTGGAACTCAAAATTTAATAAGAATTAAAAATGCTTTCGAGTCAGGATATGTATTTATAAAAACAATTAATGCAGACAAAATCCAATAAAAATACCTATATTATTTTTGGATATAATAAGTTTATTTGTAACATTCGCCTTAATCGTAAGAATTTTAAATTCTTACTAAATATTGGATCTGTACAAGTACAAGTAATGCACGAAATTAAATCAATATTGTGCTTTATTTATTCTTCATTGATTTTAATAATAAAAAAAATAGAAGAAACACTCTTTAATTTATATTGTGTTCTACATGGGGTGAGAATTATATCTCTAAGAAACTTTAAATTATAGATTATAGCCTACGTTATCACTAAAAACTTCAATTGTAAATTTCTTTGAGCCAAAATTATTGCAACGAATTACCGTAGAGATCTTATATATGAGTTACGGCCGAATCCATGTAAACAAAATATTTAATGGACGATACACTGAAAATTATATTGTCTTCATTCGTGTTAAAATGTTTCTCCGAACGAGTGGTGATAGCTGAAATGCAGTGTAGAAATAGAAAAGGAAAGTTTCTACGGCAGCCAGGGCTCGACAAGTCAGCTTCTTGCTGAGATTAAATAATAATAGTAAAATATATTTATAATGATAATAATATGAATAGTAATAATAATAAATTCTCATGCACATTTCCTTATTTTATTAAGTCAAATATTGCGACATTCGAGGGTCTTAGTTTACATTTGCGTCTTAATTTAAAATAGTAAATCAAATTCAAAATTAACGCTCGTCCGGGCGAGAGGACCCTGGAACTATAAATAATAATTTAACAAATGTAATTAATTCTCGCCAAAGCGACGCGAACTGGAGGGTTTTTTCTTTAGATATAAAATAATATCTGTCAATGAAAATTATATTTTGTTTGCCAATTCTATTTTCAAGTGCTTAATTGTACCTTCAGATTTGTAATTTGGACTTTTCTTTTTGCTTAGATTGTTTTTTATTTATTGCTTTTATCAAATTAATATTTGTTGATCGTCCCGAATAAAACTTATTAATACGCCTCCCTGCTAAATATTTGTTCTCACAACCGCCGATTTCAATATTAGAAGAAAATTAGTTCCTTGAATTTTTTCCTTGAAAATATTTCCTTGAATTTTTTTTTTAATCTTCAAATTTTTTGTATTTGAATTTAAAATTTCAAAATTTTCGTTTGATTTGTGAAAAACTTATTCTTGTAAAAATTCTGTCGCAGACGAATAGAAACACCTTTGTGCATGAAACACGATAATCGACGACGAACTTTTTGAATGAACTTAATGACAAAAGCTGGAATTTCGAGGATTTGCGAAGAGTCGCTCGAAGGCAAAGCTGACCGGCGTAAAGAGTAAGGCGCTTGTTTGCATTGCAATACCGGCGCGGAGAATGAATTTCTCACAATTTTATCGGTCCAACCTTTGTATGTATCGCAGTGTACGCAAACGGATACGATGTAGTAAGCCAATAGTGATCAAATAAAAATATATACCGGTACCCTTTAGAGCTGACTCGGCAATTATAAGAATTCCTTGAGTACAACTGATTATCGCGGCTGCTTTAATTTAAAAGAAAACAATAAAAAAAAAAAAAAAACAGAAATACCTAAACAAATACAAGATTAAATATTTTTTCTCTTTTAATAAATTTTCTTCGCGAGCATACGCATCGATACCGTGACTCGTCTTGAACGAAGATGCGGTGCCATAAGCCCAAAGAGCACACGTGGCGCATTCGCACGGACACTCGTCCTATCAAGCTCGGCTTCCGAAGTTGTCTCTCTCTCTCTCTCTCTCTCTCTCTTTCTAACTCTCGAATAATCCATTATATACTAACACACGCCTATATATATATATATGTGCATGTATGTATGTATGTATACACGTATTAGTCGCAATATGAAATAAGGACAAGTTACACTTGCCGAGGCGGGGCGATATCGTTTTATCATCGCCGCTCACGATCGATCGACCGTTCATACACGCATATATACGCTTGTTCCTCCATTTCTCTTTTATAACCTACCCCCCTCCCCCATTCACTCTCGGGCCTGCATGCCGCCACGCCACTTTGAGATTATAATTATAAGGCGCGTGCGACTAGATAAAGTTGAATTTAAAAAAAAAGATCGATTTTTTATGTATTAAAAGAGAGAGAGAGAGAGAGAGAGAGAGAGAGAGAGAGAGAGAGAGAGAGAGATTAGAAGCGCGAACGTTAAGAAAATTAATTGGTATTTAACATATTAAAATCAGCTGTTCTCAAGTTCCATCGAAGTTCACGATATTGCCACAATAAATAACATTGTAGAATATTTTTCGAAAATGCAATTACTCACATTACATTAGTTAAAGTATTCCACGAAGATAACATAATTCCCCTTTCGTGCACTCGGAAATAAGAATATCGCAATGCATCACGTTGTGGGATAAACTGCAAAAGCAATTTAAGGCTATTTAGTCAATATACATCAGTTGAATCTATTTGAACAATTTGCTAATGCCTATGGCCTGCAAATAATTTTTATATACTGACAATCAACCATATCCAAATTTTAATCCTATTTTCAGCCAGAGTTATTACGAAATTTCAAGCCGTTCTTTATTTATTATTTTATCTAAACCTAAGAACAGCGACTTTACTTTAGTTGCTATATTGTCCTATTAACTCGTCCGAGGATTAATTCATATATATATATCTGTATCCTTGTTATGAAAAAATAAGCCATTAAACTGGCTATTCCCACGACAATGTGCGGGTTGGACAGCTAGCGCTTATATGGGCAGAGATTCTTGGTCAAGATTACTGAACGGTAGGTTCTAGGTTAGCTAAGGGACAGATAATTTCGGAGATTAGATTTCGGCATATATACATATGGAATTTCTAAATTATTTTAACAAAAACAGACGCTGTTAATGTCGCCGTTCCCAGAATGACGCGCAGATAAGGGTCTGTTTGTGTGGATTTGGCAAGGATACGTCCAGCTCTTTAAGAACATATATATATATAGCACGAAAATAGACACACGAATTCCATTATTTCTTTAGCGTATTCTACATGTACGCATATATCTATTCTATCTGAAGGCACTTGGGCAGGTTTATACTTGCGACAAGTAGTCCAATGAATTTTTTTTTCCATACATTCGATACCGACCCGATTCGACAAAATGATGGTACATTTAAATTCAAAAAGCGCGCCAATGAATTCACTCGCGTAATTATATATTTCAATTGCACAGTTATTGACAATTGAAGTTTTTGCCGAATCAGCGCGCTCGCTTGAACCGAGAGACCATTATGTACAGGGCAATCGACTGATTAAAACTTTGGCGCTCGAGCTCACTGCCCATTCGTCAAATCGACTGCCTAAAAGTCCAGTATTGTTGTTAAAGAAATTTCACTGGCTGCACAGACTGCTCAATGTCCAATTTCATTAACGGCAAATGCTGCAATTGTAAAACAGATAAAGATGTACAATAGGTTGAGGATTAGAGAGCGTTGGCTCGTAAAAATTTGCTGGGCTCGTTTCCGAGATTGTCGGATAGAATAATTAAATATTCACCTTGCGTCGATGTGGTGTCAAATTGTCGTCAACCCTGTACAATTTAAAGTACCCTACCTGCTAGATGGCGGGATCGTGCACGCGGTTCATGTCCGGAGATAAGTCACACACACACACACACACACACACACACACACACACACACACACACACACACACACAACACAACACACACACACACACACACACACACACACACACACACACACACACACACACACACACACACATACATATCTGTAAGTTATTGCTCCAAATAAGTCCTAAGCCCTTTATACATTGTTCCCCCGGCAACAGACGATACAGGGGCTGATGATGATCGTCTCTTCAAATACTATGTTTTTGTTTACATTGCTTTCAATAGACATCGGAGTAAATGGGCTTAGAGCGACGCTCGACGCCTATCTGTTTCATCCACATAATATCGATATAAATTACTCGCCTTAATATTACGAAAAATTGCTACAATATAATGAACGCGGAGATTTAACAGATGGCCTTGATTAAATAATACCGCCCCAACTATTCGTATCGTAGACTTGGAGTAATATGAGCGATTAATAGCCGCGGTCGCGCAGCGGTAGCGCGTAATCTTTAATAACGCGGCATTCGCGCTTTTTGAAAATTTATACGCGCACGCGCATATACGAGGGGGAGCACGTGCACAGCAATTTCAAGTCGTACACATAATTGATATCGAACAACAGCACACGCGCCTGCGCGCCTGCGCGCGCGCGCGTGTGTAAGAACAAAACGTATACATGCCAATTGAATTTTCTGTGTCCAACGACTTTACCAATCAATTCAGAGCTCGTCAAAATGCCGATATAGTTATATAAATGTATGCCAAATAAAATTTTCATCTTTTCTTATACTTTTCTCATTGAGAAAAGCGGAGAAAATAGAAAGCAAAGTAAACAAAAACATTATTAAAAATAAAAATCCTTCCGAAATCGATTCTCAAAAATTGCTTCCCACCGTTCTAGTATACCTATTGTATTGGTCAACCAAGCGGGGTCCAATCCAAATACACACAAGTGCGCGCGCGCGCGCGTGTGTGTGTTTGCCTATGTATGCATGTATTTATATATAATGTCCTAGGGAGCCGGAAGCGATTTACGATCGTCCCTGCGATTGGAGTGGGAAGAATCTCCGCGCGGGAAGTAAGTGATCCATCTTCAAAATCGTTTATTCTTATTTGATTATTAATTCTTGTAATAAAGATTTATAACTGATTTTCATTAGATACAGATCGATCTATATATATGTATAATAGTACATATAGGTTTCTGTACTAGAGGAGCGGAGGTAATGAATTACTAACGGATTTGCGCTATTCTTTTTCTACTACATTATTGCACTAGAAACAATGCTTGATCATTATAGTTTTCTATCGGAGAAACTAAGTCAAATGTTTTTGTTTCTTATGAAGTGAAAATATATCATTCAAGGATTTTCCAGCTCGATTGAATATTATTAAATTAGAATATCTCACTATTATTAATATAACATATATATATATATATATATATATATATATATATATATATATATGTGTGTATGTATATATAATTTTACGATATCTCAAAGATAATCTTTAAGCGGCTCTAATATCATCGGATAAATAATTTAAGATGATTCACGGTCCGTATATGCGCCCGAGCAGCTTTCCGCAATGATTTTGCCAGGGCTATAATTACGCGCAAATCGCAACTTTCTCATTAGCCTCTAATCGCGATCCGAATGAAAATATAATTCATCTAAAACCGTATTAAAATTAAACTGCGGCTATATATCGCCTAACCGCTCCGCCGTCTCTAATATAATGTATATGCCATGCCATGATAAGTTTTTCCCCCATCGCTCTCTCTCTCTTTCTCTCTCTCTCTCTCTCTCTCTCTCTCTTTCTCTCTGCTGCATATATAACTTGCTCGTGTCTCACGATTGTGTGTGTGTGTGTGTGTGTGTGTGTGTGTGTGTATCAAATGGGATAAGCAAAACGAGGGGGGGGGGTACTTATGCAGAACTATATAAACGCGCATATAGTCACCTCCTAATATCCAAGAAAATGCGATCTCCTATCTGTTATATTCGTACGGTTTCTGTTATTACGTAACATTGTCGTTTTAGATACTGCCATAGCATTTATTTCGTATATATCGCGCGGCATTTCATCGCGAAATTGGATTCGAGCGATTCCGTTAGCTATGTGACGTGTGTATACGTGTGTATATATATATATATATATATATATATATATATATATATATATATGCGCATGGGCCATGCGCTCTTATTAGTATTATAATAAAGAAAGCCTAATTCAGAGGCATATGCCGCTAGGCAGCAATTGGCTCTTATGTTTATACAGCTTTTTCGTCTGGGACCCTATTCTTAATATCCTCGTAAATTTGAGTAGAAAGCCTCTCGAGGTAGAGAGAAATTCCCATGATTATTTATGTGTATTAAACTAAGTATCTATATAGGTATACGTATCGTGCCCGCGTACAATAGGCTATAAAAAACCAATCGAACGATGATATCTTGGAAAATGAGATTCTCCATGCTGCACAATCAAGTCATCGATCTATCTTTGCTCTTGGGGTGGGGGGGTAGCGGAAGAATCGCGTTCAATAAGACCGACAAATATACCACTGAATTAGAAGCGCACAAAATAGGACACCAATGGCAATTTGTCAAATAAATATTCTGCGACGTTTTTCTTCAAAAATTTTCTTCCAATTTTCCACTCGGAAACTACAAAATTTTCGAATTCCAACGTCGAAATTGAATATTTTTTTAGTAATAATATCTGAGAGAACGGTCTCTTCCTTTTTTTTTTAAATCTATAGTAAATTCTTTTTCTAACCATTTTGTGCGTCCTTAATTTTAAACAAATTATACAATTTTTATAATTTTAAAACTATTCATTATAATATAAAATTATAATGACAGTTCGAATGTCCTTGTTTGAATATACCTTAGATATCCCGGGACAGCTTAGTTTAGGAGCTTACAGTTTTGTATTTAGATTTGGTATCGACGAGTATTTCCATCGGTTCCTATCTCTGGCTTTCATACAGCTGCAGTCGACAGAGGTTCGATTTTATGTTTTGGTTTATCAGGCACAAATATAAAGCTAGACGAATGCGTATCTTTCTTTTCCTCTTTTTTTTTTTGGTTTGTTTTTATTTTTCACTCAGGTAAATTCATTTGCTCGCCACATTGGTTCAACGGCCTATTAGGCGCTTTTGACAGACGGGGACTCGTCACGAGTCTCCGTTCGCCAGTCGGTATAAGCTTTGCATGCGCCAAAAGCAAAAGATATCGTCGACCATCCGTACTTCAGCCGGGCTATCCGTCGTCGGGGTTAATGATACCATCGCCCTTTCCCCCTCTCTTCCCTAGTCATATCGTCTCTCCCTCCACTTTGGCCATGGAAAAACTGGGCGGGCAATACGCAGCGCGTGTATATATATATATATATATATATATATATATATATATATTATACTATTATATCGTCCCGCCGGGGGGGGGGGGGGTTACAGTAACGGGGCGCGTCCAGGCGCGCTGACCGGAGTCCGGTATTCTTTCCCCCGTCTCGGTCAGTTACTTGGGATCGGTAACGATTCTGTCCCGATAAGAGGCGTGCGCGCGAGATGGTAATCAGCCTCTTACCCCCCCCCTCCCACGACTTTCGGAACCGTCTATATGAAGGCTTTATTCGTATAATTATAGAGTTTCCATCTTCGCCTTCATTACCCTTCTAGACGTCTAATTCTATTGTCGTAGCGCGCAGCTCGTATTACAATGCACATCGTCTCGCACAAGTCACTTTTTAATTTAACGAGAAAATTTTGGAATCGTCGAGTAGAGCCGGTCACGATTTACGTGCGCGTATAATATGCCAAATGGCCCTTATCAAGCAGATCTTAATTTTAATATGTACGAAATTTATTCCTTTGTTTTGATCTCGCTCCTTCTTTCTTCTTCTTTGTCCTCCTCGTTCTTTTTCCTTCTTGGTCTTTTATTCTATTTCTTCCTCGTTTATGTACGAACGACGGATTTTACCGGATCAATGCGCGTCAATCGGTCAACTTGATTTCACGCTCAAGATGGCTCGCGAGCAAAATATAGGTTACACAGACTCTCTCTCTTCTCTCTCTCTCTCTCTCTCTCTCTCTCTCTCTCTCTCTCTCTCTCTCTTACTCACTCTCTTTATTTCCTTTGGAGAGGTAACCGCCTACTTCCACAGGAGGAGGAAGAAGAAGGAGAAAGGAAAAGCGAAACTCGGTGCGGCGATAATGGAGAGGCAGGTGTGGGCGGAAATCGCGTTGCTGCGCTATATACGAGGGTATATATATATATATATATATATATATATATATATATATATAATACTCACGATAGCCTCTATATAACCGCAGCTGAGAGAAGGAGATTGATAGGGATGGGCATGTCGCGAGCGAGAGATTTATTGCAATTCGTTATATCTCCGCTAATAACTTATATCGAGCGAGCGACGCTTCAATCATGCGCTGGCTGAAGTAACGACGCCCATTACGGCGGGGCGCGCGAGACTCTCATCTATATATATATATATATATATATATATATATATATATATATATATATATCGTTCACGAGAGATTATAATATATAAGGAATGCCGCCATTGTCGTCTATAGCGAGTCTTTTTTTGAATGACACATTTTTTTATCTGTTCAAGAGGCGATAATTATGTCTCTCTCTCTCCCTCTCTCTCTCTCTCTCTCTCTCTCTCTCTCTCTCCTTCTCTCTGCCTCCCTCTCTTTTCGTATATCTTGACTTTAGGCAAGCTATATCAATTCTTACTTACCTTTACAGGTACAGCTGTAGAGGATGGAATCGAGGCAATTGGTCCAAGAATTTTATATTTTTTTGTTATAGAAGAGCGTTCTCTTTCGCTCTACATATTTACCTATTTTAATCTGTTAATTACTGTTTTTGTTGTTGCTCTTATTATTACTGTTATTATTGTTCTTGTTATTGTTGTTATTGTTATTTCCGTAAACTTCTGGTTATCATTGCGAATTAGTTTCGTATCCCCGGCATCCTTCGTTCTCGTGCTCGTAGACGTCTTTCTTATATTTGATTTCTTATATTTCCTTTAAATAACGATACATATATACGAGCCAGATAATCTTTCTTGATTAACCGTGAAATTGGCGATTTTTTTTTTCACGGCAATATAGTTTGGTCGCTCAAACGAGGCAAGCGGATGCGACAAATTTTCCGATAAATAATATGCGTTGCCTCAAGTACATGGATTCGTTGTCATTCAGGTATGAAATATTGTGATCTATGCAAAAATATAGTATATATCCTATAACGCGTCAGCATCTTAAAAAAGCATTGTTATTTGTGCATAAAATTATTATTGATACCTGAAAGTGTACTCGCCACGTACGAATGATGTTGGCTAGATCTAAAACTTATTCCCGGATCCGTTAATGGCTCTAGAAACAAAATCGGCGCAGATTGTACGCGTTGAAAATCGTCCTTGTACTTGTAAGTATTTCCGACTGAAGTAGTACGAAAATGGGGCATAATCTTTCGAATTATCCTTTTTCTACTGTTAAAGCACCCCCTATCTGGACCATTATTATACTTCTTTTCTTTTTTATTGAAGTCGCATATACGTAAATGTATAGTTTTGAATGTTTCTTTGAAATTCTAAATGGAATCTGTCGATGAGCGAATTTAAGGTCGTTGGGGCAAAACTCAAAACACTGCAAATTTACATAAAACCAGTCTTGAATGTTTTATAAAACATTACTATAGATTATGAGAAAAAAACATCAACCACAGTTACCGACCGGAATTTTTGTTAAAAAGCATTTTGAAAACAGTGCCCATCATATATTGATCTTTTTTATATATGGAAACAGAAGATCTAAATAAAGAAACGAAGTATTCATAGTGTAATTTTGAAACTGTTAATTAATTCTTTCCATAATAGACCATCCCGATTAGTTAAAAAAGATTCCCGTTATAAATTAAATGATTTTACATCGTTGAAACGGATAAAACTCACAGTCACTGAGGAGTTTAAAAATAATAACGATAAGGCTTAAAGCAAATCCAATGGAATTGAAAATAAATGAAAATGTTTCTTACATCAATTTTGATATATATTTTCCTAGTATATATTTTAAAAAAGCAAGTATATTTATTCTTGTAAACTTTCTTTGACTCGGAATTCACGCTCAAATCACCTTAAGCGGTCAAGAATTTCTGGCTGTTTTATACGTTTATATTTATAACTCGTCTGATATTCTTTATAAATTTTCTGATTTAAGCTGGCTTTTTTGTTATTAATGTGTATGTGTACACTTATCTTTTCCAATACAATAATTTAAATCAAACTAAACAATGACTAAATAACTGATAATAAAATTAAATAAAATAAAAGACTAATAAAGATACCATACGTAGTCCTCTCAGCATTCATAACACACAAAACAAAAAGAACGATGCGAATCGCAAATCGGCCAATGGTATTTCTTTACATTTTTACCAGAATTAACTATCGAGCTGTGAATATTACATTGGTCTGTGTAATGGTCCTCGAATTTTTTGTCGAATAACGCACTCTTAAATATTCTCAATTTTCGAGATGTACGAAAAATTGGGATTTTCCAATGCTTATCCCACACGGCGAATCTAATTGCCACCTTAACTATGACCTATGACCACAAAATGCTTTTACATAGGAATTCGTACGGTCAATTTCACATTGACATATGAATGTGCGGTTGCGGTCAAAGTAGCCCCCTCTGCCTATTCCATTCGAATAACTCCGGGGATCGTAAGAATAACATAAGATTGTGATCAATTGGCCAACTAATGTCTAGCGTCGGAGCGTAAGTTTAACCATCCAAAAGTAAACTCCAGCTATAGCTGGCGTTTATCTTACGCGCAATGCAGGCGATAGGCATCCATATTCCGACACATTCATTTCAGATGCTTCACCGGGTCCATTATTTTCCGAAAGGACCCGACGACGGGGTCTTTGTCTACGGTGGCCCATTCATTACGTGTAAATAAGCGGCTCCTACGCTCGCTTTCACATTTCATTCCGTTATGGTAACGAGACGAAATAAAAGAGCTACATTGATCCCAAAAGTACATTCGCGTCGCTTCGGAGTGGCATTTGGCTTCGGAGTTATAAAACGGAAGTTAGTTTCGTCGTCGGACGACGAGTGAAAACTTCGAAAGGTGACACGGTTTGTCCGGTAAATTCAAAAGCCAAAAAAAACATAATTCACAAGAGCCAATGTTACATTCAGTCAGCGATGTGCGATAAAAATTGTGAATTGTTTTTATTTTTGTTCGTTTGCTTTTTTTTTGGCAAAATTAACCATATCGACGAAATTATATCTGTGCATGCATAATCGAGCTTATTTTATAATCTCTCTCGCTCTCTGCCGTCTCTGTTCCAGACCAAGGCACTAGCCATGTCACGAGCCTGGGACGCCGCAACGATCGAGTTCAACGTCGGACCAGGTCGATCGCCCAGCCGGGTGCCCGGCTCCACGTCGCCGCGCCAGCCGCTCGCCGCCAACTGAGGCCCCCGACCGGGGTCCTCGTCGCCCGAGGTCGTCGTCGTCGTCGTCGCCGGCGGAGCCCCGGCCCGCCGACAGCAGGCAGCCGCGTCGCGTGGCTCGCCCGGCGAGGCGCGCCCGGAGGAGTGAGAGGGCGGCCGGAGAACAGGAGGGAGGAGCAGGGGGTGGCGGCGGGGCCGACGCCGCCGACGCGAGCGCTACCGGCGAGGGAGGGAAGGAGAGCAGGAGGGGAAGGAGGAGGAGGAGGAGGAGGAGGAGGCGGAGGAGGAGGAGGACGAGGACGACGAAGGAGCGCCCGGCACGAAGGTCTCGGGGGGTGACCAAGGGGGGAACGGCAAGAGGCCCACGCTCGGATCGCCATTGCAGACCGATCCGCGCGTCTTGGAGCTAGGGCCTTACCGCTGGCCTGGCCAGCTACTATGCGAATTGAAGCTTTCGGCGCACTCGTCGCGGTAAGCTATATATACCTGTACCTACACACACACACACACACACACACACTCACTCATGCGTGCCCACTCTCTGAAATCGATACGCGCGTTTTTCAAAATAACGCACTCGCACAGCTGGGACTTTGTGCAGCCTCCAGATCGCCGCGATGAAGTTTGTTGTACGAAAGCGGAAAATGGCTTAGATGGAGGAAAGTACAAAAGCCGATGTAATATTATACATATTGGCAACGGCAAGACAGAATCCGGCATTGTAGACGTGGCAATTATTTAAGCCATCGAATGTCGATTTTGAAACGATACTTTAAAGCCACGTATATATAATTATTCACTTTTATTTGTAATCAAAGAACCCTGACGTGAACTTACATATATATATATATATATATATATATATATATATATATATATATATATTCAGAGATTGGTTGAGAAATATTCGAGATTTCTCGGACAACTGCCCAAAAACAGTGGCAAAGGAATTAGAGTTGGAACGTGAAAAGTGGGATACGCAAAGAGTGGGTCGGCGAGTATGGCGATTTTTCATATACATTACACAACGTATTTATTAAAAGATTGCACGTGAGATCCACTTATATATTCATTTATTCGTCTTTTTCTAAGAATTAGTTTTATTATTTTTTTTTTTCTAATGCTCCAGCAACATCGAATTCCAATGCAAAGCGATCGTTTTCTTCGATTAATAATACTTAAGCCGTGTAGCTCGGATCCACTTTGATGCGATAGATGGATTGATTTTAAACTAAAATTGTTGTAAACTATTGTAATATTACATTAAATTTTTTTTAAATTTCCTCGTTGGAATTATTAGATGAATTTTACTAGTAAAATTGCAAAACAAATCTCTCAATTAAAATACAATATTATATTCCAAGTGGGTGTGTGTGTTTGATAAAAATATGTTGCTTTTTACGTTTAACAGTAATTAAAAGATTTTTCAAACTATTCGTCTTGAAAAATAAACATCATTAATCGGTGAGCAAAGGATACTATTATGTATTCCGAAAAACTTTCGGTGAGTCTCGCCGATCATCTCAAAATATTGAATATCTGATTCGCGCTTACTTCGAAAACAATTATAATCAAAGAGTCCATATGTGCAGATATATATATATATATATATATATATATATATATATATAGAGAGAGAGAGAGAGAGAGAGAGAGAGAGAGAGAGAGAGTAAACTGATATAGAAGCGACAAGTAAATTTGCTCTGTCTGAAAACTGTATTGACATCGGAACGCTAAAGATACTAACGAAATCCGCGCTTAATACAAGTACAACTAGAGTGGATGATAAACCGTGAGAATATAATGTTGTATTGATGTATATATATGTAATATATATAGAACATTATATTCTCATGCGCTGCGTATGGTATAGTCGTTTAAAATTAGCGACATTTATATATACTATTTAACTGGAAACGGAAACTTCTCGGATTACTTTTAGAATTCCTTTTTCAACCGAATATTCATCGCACGTTCCTAGATTATTTCTTTGATCTTTTGATCTTTTCACGTCGCCGCCGCGGTGATCCGTCGATCGCGACAATATTTCTATATATATATATATATATATATATATATATATATATATATATATATATATATATATATATATATATAGCATATCTATAACTCTTTATACCGGTATACATGCATATATAAATCGAATGTTTGCGCGTGGTGAAATGTGTTTCCTTGCGTTATAACATTTGAGACTTGGTGAAAATTAATGACTGACAAAAGTCCGTAGGAAATTATATTAGGCGGCCGGCGCACGAGCGACATTTCGAAAAAAGCCACTTCGCAATTCAGGATCTTATGTATATACACACACATACGCATACACATATTTATATCTACCCGACACGTCGCGTCGTCTAAATAACCACCATTAATACTCATTAGACGAAGTTATAATAAACAAGTGCGCGGACTCGCCAGCGTGCACTATTAATTGCCTATATATATATATATATATATATATATATATATATATATATATATAATAAGTTAGCAGCCGTGCGCCACCGCGCAATAATCAGCCGATATAAATCTGTAAAATGAATTCGCGCTGTCGCGCGGGTGAGGCCGCGACCGAGACAGACAGGGATAAAGAGAGAGAAAGAGAGAGAGATAGAGAGAGACGTATTGGATCTCCCACCTGGTGCGCTAACGCCGTGGCGCCACGCCACGCACCGGCTTTAAAAGGCGGGAGGGAAGGAGGGACAAGATTATCCGGAGCACGCAGGCGCCGCGTTGGCGCACACTGGCAAATATATATATATATATATATATATATATATATATATATATATATATATATATATGTATATATGTATTGAAAGAAAAGAAAATAAAATTGACGAGGCGCAATTCTACAATCGTCAGTTAATCGATATTCAAAAATTTTAAATAAAAAGCAAAATTTTTACGTCGTTCCTAATAAAAATAATAAAAATAATATCGCACAATGCTCGGATTTACTTCGATGCTTGGTAAAACAGAAAGGAATGACGGGCGATTTTCGTTTAATTTTGCTAATCGGCGATAAACTTCGTTTCCAGAAATCCGAAATACAAATTAAAACGCATCTATATGTCGAATTTGTGAATTAACTTGCATCCGAGTAATGTACGTCGAATATTACACCGCCATAGAAAAATTTGCGAATAGACTATATATATATATAGCGCGATCCCGCGGCGACAAAGATCGGTGACGTCTCGGCTGCTGGGATTTTGGAATACTCATATGTATTTTGTTGCTCCCCTATCAAGAATTTGGGATTTTTTTCTTTTCTTTTTTTACCTAATTTGATATATATATATATATATATATATATATATATATATATATCAAGGAATTTATCATCTTCTACCTAGATAAAATAAATATCGCAGCGTCGACAGTGATTAGGATTGTTTCATCCCAAGAAGGGACGTAATTTGTTATGTAATTTTTATGTTTTGTAATGTAAAATTTGTTATGTAAATTTGTCTTGTAATGTTTTTATGATTTATAACATCTAACAATAGATTAAACGTTGAATTATATAATTATATATTAATATAGAACGTTAGCTATAGATTAATAAAAAAAAAAGAAAGAAAGACAGATTAAAATTTAAGATGCCATAAGACACTCGTGCCGACTCCCGTCCACCTTTATGTCGGTATCGTACACATTTCGTTAATATAATATGGAGAAAAGTGAATTATCCCAGCATAAGATATATACGTTAGATCATTTATACGCGCTTGCGGGGAGAAGAATTGATTGTAAACCGGATTGAGTCGCGCGGCAGGAGCGAGAAGTGAGGGGTTATTCTATCCTGGATTCTAGATGTGCGAGCGGGGCACGTTCGATAAGAATGGGCGGCTCCTATTAATAGAATTCAGAAGTCGTTAGTCGCGCCATTACCAATCGTATAACCTCGTGCAACTGAAACGTGAAACATTGTATTTCAGACTGTGTTGTGCGTTGCGCTTACTTATGGATCGAATGCGACAAGTTGATTTTACAAGACTTGCTTTGTCATACCGATGATGCTCTAAGTTGCTTTAAAGGGATTACGATAATGTTTTCGTTGTCGTTGTTTCTTTTCTTTTTTTTTTAAATTTAGATAATTTACGAAGAAAGAGGTTGTTTTAGCTCGTAAAACGAAAACATGCTCTTCGAGCCATCTTTGCAATATTACCACGCTTAGATTCTCATGGTCCTAAGAAATCTCAGGAAAAAAATACCTTTCAAACATCCAGGCACATTTATTAAAAAGATTACGCTTCTTTCTTGACAGAAAAATTTCTGAGAATTTCCTATTTGTATAGATTATTCAAGTTTTTGAATGGAGAAAGAATCAAGGGACGAACCAAGGACTGTCTAATCAATTACGCTTTTCGATCGTACTCCATTATTGGCTTTTTCTGCTCCTCCGTGTAATAAATCATATATATATATATATATATATATATATATATATATATATATATATCGTTCTGTACATTAATTATAAAATACGAAGTAGTGCGCGAAAATAATTGCACTGCGATTAATTAGAAAAATAAAAAATAAAGTTTGATCTACTAAAGATGTACGAAAGGATCGGCAACGCAAACCGAAACGTAATAAGTATGCATACCGAGGCGGGAACTTTCTTCCTCCTCCTCCGCTCCTTTCCCAAATTTTTTACGGGCATCGTTTGTATTTTAATACTGGCGGTTTTACTCGCTATATCTCGTTACTCTCGTGTAGTCACGAAGTCGCCGTTAAAAAAAAAAAAGGAAAAAATTTCTTCATAATCCGTCTCAGAACTATTTACAAAAAGGAGGTATATATATATATATATATATATATATATATACATGTCAGTGCGAACTTTTCGAGTTTAATCGAGCCAAAGTCTATACGCCGCCCGGATTGGCGAATAAAAATTTAAGACGGCATAATCTTCACTTTGGTGAAGTTGAATTGTAGTTATTATTGCCCTCATCCTCGCGTTACAGCGCTGAAATTCTCGGGAAGCCCGAGACTTATCAAAAACTACTGCCTCAAATTTATTACCAATTTTTTACGTCCCCCTTGACAATTTTTTTTCCTTCTTTTTCCTCCGCGCCGGCTTCTTGTCCGCGCGGTAGTTTTGTTAATGCGCGCGCGCGCGCGCGCACGAAAAGTCGAAGCACAGTGAATGATGGTCGTTATATTTTGGGAAAGGATTGAGAACATTACTTGAATAATATATTGTCCATAGAATATGAATGAATTTTGTTGAGACATCAGAAGTCACTTAAATGTTGCGCAAAATTTTGTGGGCCAAAAACAAATTAAAGTAAAAATTTTTATTGGTCGATTAAAAAATAAAAAAAATAAAATTAAAAAAAAAAGGATAAAGTATACGTTTAAAAATCAGACGTAAGCATCGCTGATTATCGAAGTAAAAATAAATGCTTTATTATTGATTAAATATAATATCGGCAAATAAAACTGATCTCCATCCATTAGTAAAATAGCATTTTTGAAGGAAACGAGAAACAAAAAAATCGCACGCAATTCAATAATTATAAATGAGCGAAACATATCAGAAATCGAACTTTGGAATCTGTAAATATATCACACACACACCCACATACGCACACATTCACGTACGCACGCACAGATATATATATATATATATATATATATATATATATATATATATATATTCCTGTCATAACGTTTTATGAAATGACTGATATTAAATTGCCGCTTTAACTCCATAAATCATTCGCGGTTGGGCTCCATTAAAATCAAATAATATTCAACGTTTCATATATTAAATTCGAGTTCTATAAAGCGGTCAAATTACGGGTGCGCGCACGCACAAACTCTCCGCGCGCATATCCGTGCTAAAATTGTCAATCCCATATATATATATATATATATATATATATATATATATATATATATATATATATATATATATGTTCCGCATTCTAATTCAATATTGAATTATAGAACTTTCGATTTTCGAGAACGAAATATTAAGAATACACGGAGTACTTTTGCTATTTCTGTAATATATCTATTTTCTAAGAAAAACAAGACAATAATCATAATTATAATATTAATTAAAGAATTTTCCAAATCGCTCGATAGCTTTGACAGTCTTCGAATTCTTTTATTAAAAAAAAAAAGAACTTGAAGGAAGATATTCAAGGTGTAGAATAGCGAGGACGAAAATTCCAATCTCTTATAAGAAACGAAGTATATTCGGATGAAATTCAGGATGAAATTTCACCGGTGTGCTGGTGAATATCTGAATTTAAGTAGATGTCGCCGAGAGATGCCAGACTCGCTGATGGAGCCTCGAACGTTGCGAGAGAAAATGGAAAACCCAATTCGTTGTCGATTGATTTTTAAAATTTTACTTTGAAATTTTGAACGTAAGAATTTTCTTCCGCTTTAAGTGAGCTGAATCAATTCTGAATCATTTAACGGAAAAATGATATTTTCAACGTTCGTGTCTGATAGAATTTTACAAATAATTTATTTTTTATTGATTGTCTATTGAACCTACGATAATTGTATTTAAAATTATATAACTTATATTACGAATCGTTAAAAAATGTATTAAAAGAATAAAAAACAATAATTTTCTAATCCTAAATTACTTAACTTCGATGTCAAACGGCAACGGGACAACAAAATTCTACCATAAATCCTCATATCCAAACACCAGAGAACGTTCAGATTTTTCCGAAAGATTTTTTATGCTTCGTGCACCAATCTGGCCTAAAAAATTGATCCATCGCAATGGATTTCTAAACTGAAAATTGCTGAAAAGCTCCGTTCTTCGAACATTACATTGAGGTTGCACGTGTTTATATATAGCTCTTGAAAAAGAATAATATAAATTTTTCACACAAAAACAAAAAAAAAAAAGAAAAATACAGCAAACTAACGATTAATCAATGACGTTATAAATTATCATGAAAATTTACCTGACTATTTCTCGAATCGCATAACGCATTTTGAAAGTTTCATAGTCTAGCGAATTGACTCTTGAGTTAAATTGATTCTGAAAATATCCGGGAAATGAAGGTATTTTTTAACTGATAGACAAACAGGCAGACACACACACACACACACACACACACACACACACACACACGCGCGCGCGCGCGCGCGCACACCCAAATTGGAAAGTGCAACAGCTTATATTTTAATCGTTCGTACTTTTTTGTTTGCAAAATAAATATTATTTACGATGCCACGTAACGTCAAAATGTGTTTCAAAAACGCGTTCCAGCGAACGTTTAGATTGGTAAATCTCGTAAAATTCGACGCATCGAAATTCTTCGAGGACATTATTTAGGTCTAGAATCCAGTTTCTGGGTGTAACTATTCTCCATACATAAACTGTTTATTTTTGTTTTTTTTTTTCACCGAATTAAGTCAAAACTGAATTTATATAAGTTCAAGCGGCTAAGAGAGATAAGGCTAGGATTTGGTTCAGTTATTTTTAGTTTAACTCGGATGAATTTTTAACTGCGAATTTTAACTTGAAGCGTTCGTTCGGCCATTGAATTGGATACCGTGTAAGACATCTCCTCAGCACTTAAAGAAAATTGTCTTCGAACGTTGTGATATTTTTCATTGATAATAGCCATTTCTATCAGAAGATATACGTTCGTCCATCGTTATTTCCATTATCATTTTTGTTTAAATCCACGAAAACACGATGGAAGGCAAATTAATTCCGCGCCAATTTAAATTATAAATTTATATGCCGCATGCTATTTGCATGGTGAATATGTTTAGCCTCGATATTTATACACATATCTAATAGCAATTTGTCATAAGAATATACTCTACGATTCTCTATCATATCTTATTTTCATGCTCGACGGCTGTAATTCATAAAATAACTAGTCCTATATGTACATAACAAATAAATAATAATAAGAAAACGCACATCGGACCACTTAAGAATATATATAATCTTCATTGATAAAAAACATTTGCCTCCGTATCTCTCGCATTTTTACACATGCGTATAGTACAATCGAGAACGCCCCCTACCCCCCTTCCCACCGCCGAAGGCCGCGCTATAGATATATAAAATGTAAAAAAAGAATCGCGGAAATGAGACGCTCAAACGGGTGAGAAGACGACGGAGATCGTTATCGGTTGCATGTATGTATGTTATATATATATATATATATATATATGTATGTGTGTGTGTGTGTGTGTGTACTTCTATATAGACATATACTACATATAGATATAATACAAGTTTTATATGGACGCGCGGCATGCAAGGGAAATCGCGTTGGGAGCTATGGGAATCTAAGCCGAGATATTGATATGGACGATGTGATGGTATGAGGGGCGGTGCAAATAATTTCATAGCACCCGCCCCATTCCAAACCCGCTCAACATGACTGGAACGACGCGTCGAGATGATACACTATTAT